>JAJEJO010002659.1:0-94500 GCA_020662805.1 Glaucomys volans
ATTATTAATATGAATTGAAGTTGACTCTTTAGAATCTATATCTCATATTTGAAGACACTGAGACATTGTTTTATTTTCTTAAACTTGTACTGTTTCCAAAGATTATTGAGTTTATATGTTGTTCCTGTCGAATTAATGAAAGTGTGAGTCTTTTTTAAGCAGTTTCCTCTTTTGTTTGACTTCTGTTGTTGTCTACTCTTTGCAAATATAGTTTCTCTTATGGTCCTGAACTGTTTTCGTGGGTCTCAACACAACCTGGGCTCTCCTGACCATTCTGCTGCAGAGCCAGCAGCTCCATTTAAGGCATTTCTCTCTCACCAGTAGTTTAGTGATCCTCGCCATCTTTCCACCAAAAGTTCCTCTTTTTTTGTATCTGGGCTTGCTTTTAAATTCTAATCTCAGAGATCTCTGCTTGTTGTCAATTTATTTTCTTTTCTCTCTTCTGTAGAACTATCAAAATTTGGTTTGAAATTTGAGATGATCTCATTATTCTTTTATATCAAATTATATTTAAATTTGTATATATGATTAAGATGAATATGAACTCACCATAAAATTGTTTTTCAATAATACAGAAGCTTAGAAAATAGATGAATTTCCCCTTTGCTCAAACAATCCCAATTCCATACCCAAAGTAGGTGCCTTTCCAATTCTGATGTTTCAATATCACTTTCTTGGCATTTAAAAATGGCAGAAGATGGCTTGTCTGGATATATAATCATCAGAAGGTTCTAAATGTTTATAGTCTGCCTTTTGATCAATTTATAAACCAATGTGTCATAATCATTGAAGGAACTGTAGTGCATGAGGCTACTGGACTACATACAGGGTATGGAGCTTGGTGACGATGCTGCGGCTGCCCAGCTGGTGTTGCCATGGAATCCTTGTTCCTGTGATTCAGCCAGAGAATGTAAAACCAGAGAAAGGAATTGCACTGGTGTCACGGTATTGCTCCTGGAATGGAATAGACTGTCTAGGATCATCAGTCATTCATGTTAAAAAGAACTAAAGCTTTTATTATAAGGCCACTGAATTATTCAAGAATGTACTATACATTTAAATCATTTTTATTATACAGTGTTACAGAATTGAAATATCTATAATAACAAAACATGGCAAATTTTGGTTATTATGAATAAATGATCTATATGTTAGACATGGAGAAAGATGTTTGAAAACTAACATATTCGTTGTGGAATTGGGCTCTTGGCCCTACATATGTAGCTCTGCCTCACGTCTTTAATAGCTGTGTGGCACAGCACAATTTGTATATCTGTTGTGGTTCTTATGGGCAACGTATGTGGGCAGGGTTAAGAGAACCAGCAAGGGATGGTGAGATCCTCAGGTATTAGCAACATGAGGAAGCAGTTACCACCGACAAGGCTTTGGAAATAGGGAGAGAACTTTTTGTTGTTGTTCCTGGAACCCAGTGAAAGCTGTGGCCATGGGAAGCCTGCCTGGACTTACCCAGTGGGAAATCTGGCAGTAAGCAGAGGAATACACTGGCAGCTGTATCCCTAGCACTGTGATGGAGAAGTAGCAGTGTATAAATACCAGAAACCCATTCTTACTCTTTGTTTCTGTTGGTACTTGCATAAGAGAATCCAAACTGAAAGCCAAAGGACAAGGGAACACAAGGTAAGTCTCCCAGAAATCAGAGCAGGACAGGAAATTGATATAGAGGGAAATCAGAGGTGAAAGTTGAAAGTATATAAAGGTAATTTTAATTATGGAGCACCTCCTGTGTGCCAGACTAAGGGGATACAACAGTGAATGAAACAAGCACACTGCTTTCATAGAAGGGGCAATTTTGGGGGGGGTGCAAGGCGAACTGACATGTAGTATGCTACGTCCCTCTCATCTCTACTCTCAGCAGAGGCCCTTAAGGAAAACTGGACAAGGAGTAATGGGGGATGAAGAAAAGACAAACAGACACACACACAGAGAAAAAGGTGGGGCCAAGTGGGCCACTGCTGTCTGGTGGAGAAAGAGTGACCCAGAGCTAGTTCAGCATGTTTACTACATGGGTTTCATCATCAAATGCTATTTATGGGAAAGTTTTAGCAAAGCAGGCAATCTAAAGGCTGCAGGATTGGTGAGACATTAGGGTCATCTTGTTTCATTCAGAATCCTCTATCCCTGGGAGTTGGTGTCTGAACTCAAGGGCCCTAATGATAACTGCAGCGTACCTTAGCTTCCCCACCACCATGTCACCATAGCCACAGGACCATCTTGACCTGTACCTTTGCATAGGCAGTTCCCAGAGCAAGGAAGCCATGAGAGAATCAGAAAGACCATGATTCAAATCACCGCTCTCCGCAGTAGTGCTTAGCAGGTGCAGATATTGTTCTGTTTTCCTATATTGCCTCAGTAAATAAATTGATTGCATCAACTTTTAACCACTCTTTAATGATGGAACGTTGTAAGTTATGCTCTATTTTTTTAAAATCTTTTTTATTTTTTTCTTTTTTAGCTTATTATGTCATTTGTTTATTTATTTATTTATTTATTTATTTTGTATTACCAACAAGGTCAAAATAAATTGCCCTGGGCATCCTTTGTGTACATAAGTGATCTCAGACATGAAACTTCTGAGTCAAAAGGAAGATTTTTTTTAACTTATTAATTTCAGAAAAACACCTTTCCAGAAAACTGCACAGATGCACATACTCACCAAGAAGAGGGCCAGGTCCCCCAGATCCTTGCAGTAGCTCTCTGTTACCTCCCTTTCTCCAATCATCCCAGTGGGAAATGGTACACTATTGTTTCATTGTTTTTCTCTGTTTACCTGTGAGATTGAGCAAGCCCATTTTTATTTATTAGCAATTTATATTTCTACTTACAAACTGTCTGCCTTATCATTTGCTCAGTTTTGGGGGGGTTAATTGTCATTTCATAAATTATTATTATTTTAAAAATATATTATCATTAGCAATCTATTACGTGTTATATTTTGGACTTTTTTTTTTGCAAAAATTTTATCCCCTTCTGGTGTTTGTGTTTTTACTTTGAAATAATTTAAATTCTACAGAAAATTTTAATATTCATTGACTCATATTTCTCAGTCTTATCTTTTATAGATCTTGGTTTATAAAAATATCAAGAGGTCATTTGCCATTTCCAGAGTTAAAAAAGATATGCTTATTGTTTTTTTTCCATAAGAATTCTATAAATAGATTCTTCTTTTCTTTACTCATTCATCTCTCAACACTTAGGTTGATTCCATGTCCTAGTCATAGTGAATAGTTCTGCAATGAATGTGGGAGTACAGCTGTTCCTTTGACACACTGATTTTATTTCCTTTGGATATATACCCAGTCGCGGGATTGCTGGATCATGCAGTTGACCTAGTTTTAATGTTTGAAAACCATATACTGTTTCCCATCACAGCTGCACCAGATCACACTTGCAACCACACTGTAGAGGAATTCTCTTGTGTTCACACTGTTGCTTCTCTTTTTTGTTTGTTTGACATTTTCTTTTTAAATAATAGCTATCCTAACAGCTGTGAGGTTATTCCTCACTGTAATGTTGCTTTATATTCCTTGATGATTAGTGATGTTGGACTGGGGTTTTTGATGATAACAAAGGACAGGACATTGTAATGGATGAATTGATACCTGTAAATTAATGCAAAAAGGTATTATTCATTTAGAATTAACCAAGAAGCTACACAGTTTTCTTGAGCAGGGGAAGAAGAAATTCCCCACAAAACACTCATAAAAGGACATTGAAAAGCAAAAATAGTTGCTTTGTGACTAAATCCTATGAGTCTTGTTTGTGCACACTGTGGTTGGAGCTGCTTGATCTGATGACTTCTGAGAGAAAGAGTAGCATCTCCCTTACAGTGATGTTTTTATCTACGTCCTTAGCATGTTTGAAAAACAGCATTTAAGTAATGTTGTTTGAGCTGTCTTATTTGTTTTTATTTTGAGTTTCTCTCTTTTAAATTTTTTATGAAATCTAATATCTCCCTTAAGTGTTCATATTTATTTTCATTGTTCTTGAGGTATTTTAATTACTTGTATTATTTTTATTGGTACATTATAGTGTTACATAGCAATATTCATTTTAATATATTCATTCATGCACAACACATAATTTGTTTTTTTCTCTCATACTTGTAATTGTGTTAATTTTAAGTGTTTAGATATAATGAGACTTAGATATGGTAAAATTGTTGGACTATTAATATACCATTGAATCTTGATATCACAGTTGTTTTCTTTTTAAGCTTTTGGTTAGGATTCTCTGTTCCAAGTGATAGATGCACAATGCAAAATAACATAGGAAAAAATGTGCGTGTGTTCACATGTAGGCTGATGCAAATTAAAACAGAACAATGAGAGGGAAGCTGCCTTGGTGTAAGCAGAATGTCAGGGCTTAGCCAGAGTCAGAGTGGACTCTCTGCCCTCCTGTCTCCAAGCTTAGCTTACTCTCTTTGAAGCATCATATTCTTCTCCATGTAGCCCCTACTTGAATACTGAATGACTCCAGTTTCATATTCTTATAACTCTGAGCCAAAAAGTCTTTTCCATCTCTTGTTCCACAAAACAAGGTTGCAGAAAAGAATTCTGACTGACCCAGTTTCAGTCATGTTAGGCTAATAATTGTTTCCTGGGAGCTGGGTCACCAACACCAGAGAGAATCTGTCAATGGAAGAAGGAAAGACCTCATTTCAATTGGTCTCACTCATTTGGGACAATCTAATTTCCTTTAGTGTTTTAAACATTTTACAATCTATATTAATTCTTAGGGATATATTGAAATTTAATACATATTTGAATTATTTTTTTGCTACGTTTAGATTTCCCCAGTATCTATATCCAATTCCAATGCAGCAGAAGTTTAACATGTTTTCACATCCCCTTATCCACTTGCCAACTTATGACCCGAGGTATAAAAGTTCCAGGTTGATTTCAATTTTACATGCCGTATTGCCAACAGTTTTAATTGTGTTCTTCCAGGCCCATATATTCTCAATAATAGTGATTTTGTCTGATTTACCTTGCTGTTACAAATGATCAACCCAGAATATGGTGTTGAGATCCATTAATATGGCTACTAATGGATATTTCTTGTGGGGAATTTCCAAATGACATTCTTAGTAGAAAATCTCCTTATGGTAAATACCACTTACATAAAAAACACCCCAAATTTTGGAATATATTAAGTAAGCTATATTAATTAAACTATATTTCATGTTCTACATCAGAGCACCTAATTTAGAAAGCTCTGTAGACAAACCAAGAAGTTCAAAGAGGTGAAAGGGTTTGCTTAGATATGCACCAGCATGTGGTGACATAACTGGCTCTAGACTCTCTGTCCTACTCCTCAGATCATAATGATTTGTTCTTTGCTCTGAATCTACTCTTTATTATGGTGAGAAAAGCTTGGCTGAAAATAAGCAGTTTGTTTTGAGGTACTGAGATAACTGGTAGAGACGGTGATCAGGATTTATTTTCCACATCTCTGTTCTCATGGTTTTCCTTTTCAGCTAACCTGTCTCTCACACATACCTCATGTTGCTGTTATCCAGTGGAATTGATGTCCTGCACCCAGGGGATGCAGCAGAAATGTAGCAAAATTTGAGTTACCACCATAAAGTGAGAAATACAGTCATTTTGCCAAGTTCTAGAAAAACAGAAATTCCGGAAGCTTCTAGAAGGCATACTTCCTTCAAAGGTTCTTACCACATGTCCACCTATGACAGCAACTACTGACCTTGGAAGCAGGTAGCCCTTTAAGGACTGGCATTGTGCAAGCTGGCAACCACCATCCAGAGATCCTGCAGTTTGGAAAGCCCTCTCCAAGTGCGCATTAGAAATCTGGATCAGGTCTGCTTCGCTGATGCCAATCTCATTACTGCCAGGAAGGAAGCAGCTTCTCAAATGAAAGGAAGATAAATAAGCTTCTTTGTCATACCAATTCCAGCAAAAAATAGCTGAAATGCTATTTAATATGAAACAAATTGCTGTGGAGGTTCAGAGCTTGTTGTCATTTTAAGGAATCTGCATCTAGCTGCTCGTGTCTTTGAAAAGAGCACAAGATACAATATACTGTTTATTGAGCAATTTCAGCAGCTCCTTTTTATGGTATAATACTAATTCTATTTTTATGATGACTCTCATTATCATTATTTGAATCTTCTTTTCCCCACAGTCACTCAAATAGGATGGGACATCTCCTGAGTTGTTAAGCCCCAGAAAGGATTTTTATTGAAAATATCACTCTCTTTCTCTCTTTCTGCAAACACTAGGTGGCAATAGACAGTATCAGACATAAACATAATTATGACAAGGGAAACATCAATTCCATACTCATAAAATTCCATTACCTTCCCCCAGAAAAGCTTGACTTTTATCTTTAAAACTAAAGTAACTCCTGTTTTTGCCTTTTTGTATCTTGCGTAGGAATCTAGTTCTTCTTGCTGCAATGGCTTGTGCTGGAAACAATGACGTCTTCAGTGATTGCTCCTGGGCCCTTTCTGATGTCTGAGAACGTTGGTGTGGGCAATTGTGACTGACAACCTTAAAAAGTGAAGTGGGCCATCCTTGCTAAGGCTGGAAGACCTGACAGATAATGTACAATAACTCAGCTACTAATCAAGGACTTAAATGATTAAGGTAACTTATTCTTTGTTCCCCACCACCTTTGCCTGAAGTTGATGTGTAAGGACACCTGTAACCTCTCCTTCCTGCTTATGGGTTGCTACACTCACCCTATTTCACTTTACTCAGAAAAGTGTACTCTTAGTATTCACAGATGAACTGAAAAGAACTCTACTGTTGATCTGTCTCATTTTTCCTTCCCTTACACAACCTAGACTGTATCCAGGTCTCCTATTTGCTCTTATAATAACTTCCTACTATAGGCCTGTATTCTTGGCTAGATTATAAGCCTTCAAAGGGCAGGGGCTCTGTCCTACTCACTTCAAAGGTGCTGGACACAGAGTAGGTGGACAGTGAAGCCTGTGGAATCCAATAAGTTGAAGACAAGGTGGACTTCAAAGAGGCAGCTTGGACCATACCTTGGAATACTCTTATTCAATGATTGACCTTGTAATTAGTGATGTATTATTTGTAAAGGAATGAGCCTTCAATTTTGATTTATCTAGATTTAGATTTATATTTTGAATCTATCACTTATCTGTGTTTGTAAAAGTTAAATCACTTGAGTTTCTATTTCCTTGTCTTTCAGATGCAATAATGATGCCACTTTTAGGAAGTGTTTAAGAGAATTCAACTAAGTGACATTATACCATTAAGCATTATATTTGTCATATACGGTATGAATTTCTCCATCTTAATAATAAAAATTTAGCTTTCTTCTCTACCCAGGGAGGGGTCTACATGGCATTGTTCTTGATTCCCATTGTAACTTAAAGGGAAACTGTCACAATGTCCTGAGTCCTTGATGTCCTGCAAATGAAGGAAGAGGATGTCCTCAAATTCCTTGCAGCAGGAACCCACTTAGGTGGCAACAATCTTGATTTCCAGATGGAACAATATATCTACAAAAGGAAAAGTGATGGCATCTACATCATAAATCTGAAGAGGACCCGGGAGAAGCTTCTGCTGGCATCTCGTGTCATTATTGCCATTGAAAACCCTGCTGATGTCAGTGTCATATTCTCTAGGAATACAGGCCAGTGGGCTGTGCTGAAGTTTGCTGCTGCCACCAGAACCACTCCTATTGCTGGTTGCTTCGCTCCTGAAACCATCGCTAACCAGATTCAGGCAACCTTCTGGGAGCCACATCTTCTGGTGGTGAACCCAAGGCTGACCACAAACTTACAGAGGCATCTTCTGTCAATCTGCCTACCTTTACTGTGTGTAACACAGACTCTCCTTTGCGCTATGTGACATTGCTATTCAGTACAACAATAAGGGAGCTCATTCAATGGGTCAGAGGAGGTGGATGCTGGCCTGAGAAGTTCTGCATGTACGTGGCACCATTTCCCATGAATATCCATGGGAGGTCATGCCTGATCTCCATTTCTATAGAGATCCTGAAGAGATTGAAAAGGAAGCTCAGGCTGCTGCTGAAAAGGTTGTGACCAAGGAGGAATTTCAGGGTGAATGGCCTGCTCCAGCTCCTGAGTTCACTGCTACTCAACCTGAGGTTGCAGACTGGTCTGAAGGTGTACAGGTGCACTCTGTGCCTATCCAGCAGTTCCCTACTGAAGCCTGGAGTGCCCAGCTGGCCACTGAAGACTGGTCTGCACTCCCACTGCTCAGGCACTGAGTGGGTAGGAATAACCACCAAGTGATTTTGAGCTGTTCTACAGACACTTAAGTGAAATGAAAATAAGGTTATGGAAAATAAACACCAGTTTCTTAAAAATAAATAAATAAAAATAAAAATTTGATTATTTCTATCTTTGGCATGATTATATTCATGAAAGCTTTTTGGATTTTTGTTAATTATTCAGTTCTTAAATGCAATCAAAATATAAGGCTTTACTAGAACCACAGAAATTGTGAAATATAGTGGTTTTCATGTTTACATAGCTGTGAGATCCTCTATTAGAGCAAAATCCTTTTATGTGATCCAGAACTAAAAAGTAAATTAGCTATGACATTCTGGTTGAAGCAAAAGTAGAAATACTTGAGTTCCATCTCAGTGAGGATCAACTAGGGAAATCCTTAAATTTGTAGTATTTTTCAAAATGTACTTTTTATATCCAGTGGTGGTCCTGTCCCCTCATTAAATAAATTGAAAATAAGCCAAATATCCAAGAGACATGTTGCCCCTTCATTCATATCAGGCTGTGGCAAGAACCAGGCATCCTGATGTTCAACATATACTTTTTCCATTTATTATAGGACCCATGTATCCAATCTGAAAAAGACAATTGGTCCATACTGGTCTTTTCAGTCCCTTTATATCCAGATAACAATAACAATATCGAATTTTTGAGAGTTTGCTCTATATCAAATACTGTGTTACACAATTTGGAATTATCATTTTATCTACACCTTACCAAAAAACATATGGTTTGAATACTATTATAGTACATATGCATTGATCTACCACACTGTACCCTATAAATATGCACAATTATGTATCAATTCAAACTAAAACACATTTTTAAACTTAAAGATTTAATCAAACCCTTTTATATTGACTATTTAACATACTCATTAATTTTTACTTGTCTAGTACAATATATGTTTGTGCTATTGTTATATTAATTATGTATATCGATACTTACAAATTCTCATGGTTCCCTTATGTTTAATTTATTCAGGGTGGCAGACAAGGCCTACCAAAACTATCTTCAAATTCCTATCCCAGTGTTCTCCCATACTCTCCTTCTCTTCTAAGCACAATAAATTTCAAGATCTCTCCCTGAAAATGTGTTTCCTTATGTGTCTATGCTATTGCACATTTCTTCCATAGTCAACCTCCATTCTCCTTTCTGTCTGTTGAAATATTTCTTCTTCAGGAAACATGATTTCTTCCTTCCTCAGATAGTTAGTTCCTTCCTGCACTTCTACTCTATTCTTTTCAAAATATTATAAGATATTAGGTTATCTTATAATCAATTTCTTTATCTATCACAAGCTTCTAGAGAGAAGGGACCAACCACATCCTGTTCATCTTTAACCCCTATGGCTTTGCACAATGCCAACAAATCTATTATAAATATTTCTTTAGAGCTTCATGTTTTTAAAGTGTCTGAAGTGTGGTATAGATATTTTAATTCACATTTTGCAGGTGACAGTCTGAGGGTAGATTTGGCAATTACAATAAATCTAAGTCATAGCTGGCATCAGATGACAGGCATCCTGACAATGGATGCAGGACTATTCTACCAAAGAATTGCAAATATGTTCTATGTTTCATAGACATACAATCATTTCATTTCTTTTTAAAATGTAACTGTGGAATAAGCTTCCCTATCCCATTGGATGAAGAGATCCAATTAAGGGGGTTATCCAAGTAAGTATTTGTTAAGACTACTATGCATTCTGGGAACAAAATGTGCTTTGGGTTTTTTTTTTCCATCTATTATATTATCTCCTTTTTAAAAATATGCTTTATTGAGATGTAATTGGCACACAAGAAAATGCACATATGTGGAATTTTGGTAGGGTTTGATGAAAATATACCTCCATGAAACTATCAACATATTAAGATAATGAAGATGCCCGTAAAACTCGAGTTTCCTCATACCCCTTCATAGTAAAACCTATCCTGTCCCCATCTCCAAGTAATTACTAAAATTGGTTCTATCCCTAGAAATTAGTTTGCATTTTTAGAATTTTATATAAATAGGGTCACATAATGTGGTTTTATTTATTTGTGTATTTTGGGTTTGACTTGTTTCACTCAATGTAATTATTTTGAAACTCATCTGTGTGGTTGTGTGTATCAATAGTGATTTGTAATCTCCCTTCTCCTCCAACCTACTATGACTTTAAGTAGACACTGTCTGTTACTTAAAATATCATCTACTCACATTTATATTATCACCTTAACTCTTCCTCATAATCTTTGGACATCAAGCACAGTTCTTTCACTGTGTTGCCTTTGGAGAAATACATTTCTAGATTCAAACATGCCTCTTGGAAAAGAAGGATTTGAAGAACTAGCCCCAAGAATTCAGAGAAGGAAAGTGATTTTCTGACTCATTGAAATCCCTATGTTTTCTAATGTGCTGCTGTGTTTTAAGTTGATTGCATTAGGCAGCATTCAGTGGGGACCTCTACAGACTTCCTTCTTTTCTCATTGATCTCAATATCTCTCCATTTTCCACTTTTTTCTCTGTATCCATCATCCCAGTGGAAGATTTTTCCCAAAATGATTCAAATCATTTCCCTGAAGTGGAATTTCCTCATTGTTACTAGTCATGATTCATATCTTCATTTTTTTGCATTATTTTTCACACATCAGCCCTTTGGCTGCAGGATAATACAGTCATTCATTCTGGGAACAAAGAAAGAATATAATGCATCAGGTAGAATATGTTCCTTTTCATCTGGAATGCCTTTCCACTATCAACCTGTTTTTATCAAACATTATTTTTTCTAGACTTTGAATTGCTTTTCAAATCTTCCCAAATCCATCTTTTCTTTTTAATTCCCAGCACTGCAAATTTAACCCATGAGTGCTATACTACTGGGCTACATCCCCATCCCTTTTTATTCTTTATTTTGAGACAGAATTTCACTAACTTGCTCAGGTTGCTCAATCCTCCACTCTTAGCCTCTCTAGTAGTTGGAATCACAGGTGTGTGCCCACCACACCCAGCCCCCAAAAGAATGTGTATCTTCTTCCCATGTGTTCTCATAGCAGCAATTATTTATATAATACGGTTTGCATAACTATTAAACATTCAGTCCCATTAATTTTTTGGTAGTGTGAAAGATGCACATGATTGTTTTTCTGTTGCTTGCAAGTTCTCAAATGCTAGCTTTGAATCTTTGAAAAAACCTTGCACCCATAGTGTTGTGGTTTGGATATGAAGCAGGGGCTCCACAAGAGTTCCCATGTCAATGCATGAATGTTCAGAGCTGGAATGATTTGATTGTGACAGCTGTAGCCTAAATAGTCCATCCCAGTTGAATTGGACTAACTGGCTGGTAAGTATAGGCAGGTGGGGTGTGCCTAGAGGAGGTGGGTCACTGGGGGCTTGCCCTGGAAGAGTTCATCTTCACTGTGGCCCCTTCCCCTCTGTCTCTTCTACACCCAGCAGCCAAATCCTAAGCAGCTACCCTCTGTCACATCCTTCCATCACAATGCACTGCCTCACATTGGGCCCAGAACAATGGAGTTTTCCCACCATGGACTAGATGTCTGAAACTATGAGTCAAAACAAACTTTCCCTCCTCTAAGTTCTTTAAGTTGTTCTTGTCAGGTATTTTGGTCACAGAAATGTAAAACTGACTAACACACAAAAAAGTCAATAAATGTGATTTTAGTAGCTTTAGTGCCATTCTCCTTCCAAAACAGATGCAAAAACATCCATGGTGATATTTACATCATCCTACTCATGAACAAACACTGTCTTCATGGTCAATTTCCTTCTTCTTCCAAATACATTCCACCCTTAAAAATGATAGATGATTAGTACATTGATATGGGAAAGGGGTGACAAAGTAATAAGATATGGTTGGATATAGGAATTAAAAGGGGAGGAGAGGTTGTCAGATTTAATAAAGATTCTTTTCTTTATTTCTCCCAACCCATGCCTTGAAATTAAATGAGTAAAATTTACATTGCTTCTTCTGCTCAAAGGATTATAGCTTACCTATTTTATCCTCTATTATTGATGCATCAGTTTACAAACTTTCCTGTGTACATTCTTCCAACCAATAGTTCTGCCTCCAGAAAAGATAGAGTGACTTTCTCCTCTGAGGTTAGGGAAAGAAATGTAAAGTTTTAATTTCTACAATAATTAAATATTTATTCTATGGCTTGGGGTTATTCCCCTGAAATTCATGCTTTCAAAAAGAGAACTGCTTGGGCAAGTCATTCTTTTGAGATATTAATTTTTCTTCTAAAATATGAAGGGAGTTGTGGTAGATGATCTCTGAATTTCTTTTTATCTCCAAGTCTCCATGAATCTGTGACTCTGTAATACGTGCCTTGCAGGAATTCTGCAAGAATTAATGTTTTTGAAATCATTTAAGACTTAAGGCTGAAAGGTTTTATGCTAGTGCCAAAAACTATTTTTATTAAATGAAGCATGCCAGGGAAATCTGTTGTGCCTGGGGATAGCTGCTGTCAGTGGCATCCCCAGCACTGCCTGTGCCCAGTACTGGCCCAAAAAGGAGAAAAAAGTAACATGAATTCTACAGATGGAGCCGGAAATCATGGTGAGTGGAGAACATACACATGCCTGAATTTCCAACAAGGTGACAACTAGTAGTAAAGTAAATAAATAAAATAAAATGAAACAAACACAAGTTCTTATAGAAAAGAATTCAAGAAAGGCTCTTACATTTACTGAGGACCATTCTCCTGCCACTGAAGAGGAGTGCATGGTATCACAGTGCACCTGCTTGGCTAATGACTTACCTTTGTGCTAAGCTTCTCTTTGCCTGATTTATCTGTCTCACAAAGCAAACCTGTTTGATGTTTCTCTTTTGGCTACAGTGTGTAACTTCAGCGATTGCTAAACTATTGATTTTGATTTCATGATAATTTATAAATTACTAATTTGGTTTTTCTCATTTTGCCTCAGACAATAGATTATTATCAGAAATCATAATTAATACATAATATAATTATCCCAGGACTGAGTAGCAGGCCTATGAGTCCTGACTAATGGTTCTTTCCTCAGACCTTTTGTCTTAATGTTCTCTCATCTTAGGACCCCTCAATATAGACTGATTTAGGTGTAATGAATGCTTTTGCCACATATTGACAAGAGACTTCAACACTTAAACTGAAAATATGGAATAAAGTGTACAATCTAGTGTTTAGGAAGTTTGTAAAAGAGATTATGCACCAACATGAGAGAGCAGGTATGAATTCCACCACACCATCTAGGGACAATAAAAGTACCATGGCAAGCCCAACCTTCACTGCCATCTCTGCCTATGCTGCAGGCATGTGCCCTATACCAATGTCTTCTTCCAAGTTCCAGGTCACACTGAGAGGTCATGGCATCCCATTGCACAACCATGGCCAAAGCTGGAGGAAGGAGGTGGTGACCATGGAGACCTGACTGCAAAACCCATACAAAGCCTCCTGTTGGTACCAGCAGGCCCCCAAGTTCCAGGATGGAGACCTCAGCCTCAGCCTGTACCAGTCCAGTTCCAATAACATCCTGCCAGTCTGGGGTGGGTGATGGAGAATCCACCAAGCTCCAGGTAATGCTTGCCTGACTGAGGTCTGTGCTTTGTGAAACATTGCTCTGGAGTTCTAAGATCCCCTATGTAATTTCATTGTATTATTGCCACCACCAGATTTTGAAAAATGAAATTAATACTGCTTTTGTTTCAGGTTAAAGAGCATAAAGTTTTTTAAAATATGATAAGTTAAAGTCAGTAAAATATGTTAAAATGTACAGATTTTAATATTAAGATGTCCATGTATATTGTCCCTCCTTTCAGGTACCCTATATTATTATAATTTTGCACAGATTTACCTTGCTATTGGAGAACATCAACCCAGGATACGGTAAGCTTTCCTAATATAAGTACTATCAGAAATTGCTTACTGTGGGACTCACAAGGAAAACTACATAGAAAAAGTGGTTATGTTAGACAAGTGTTTATAACTGTGAAGACCTTATTACAAATTAAAATTTATTGTAAATTAAATTGATGAAATAAAGATTATATTTAAATATTAAGGAAGCATGCTCTTTTTGAAAAGGATGATTAACCATAGGACTTTATTTCTGCTGAGAATAAAGTAATCAACTCAAGACTTAAGGGGGACAATGGATGAATATTACATACAACTTTTCTTAATGATTTGAACAAGTATGGATTACACCTGCTACGAATGTTTATTTTGTATTGTAATTTGTTGTGTGCATTGTTAAGTGAAGACAAAATAAGCTAATTATCTGTTACTTAGTGAAGTGATCAGGAGGTAGTAGGTATTTCCCATGGAGGAGTGATGTTTTCATATGTGTCCCTGGGAATGACTTAATCCAATGATTATGTAAAAATAACAATTGTTAATTTATAAATATTGACATAAAAAATAGTAGATAGGTAAAGACTGAAGGAATTGTATGCCTTTCTCAATTCATATTTACTTAATATTTTTCAAAATTAAGTTTGGAACTTTAACATTAAATACATTGTTGTCTGAAATTTAAACAGATAATCATGAATTTTCATAACAGTGTAGATTCCAAGTTCTAATTTAGAAAGTTAATATATTAGGAATAATATATATTGATATTCCATACTAAGAAATAAAGAGTGAAATTGCTCTGAGAAACCAAATCAGTGATAAACATTAAAGGATACAATCCAGTGGACTTCTCAAATAAAACAAAATTCTGTATCAAAATGGCAGATGGATAATATTAAAGAAAGAGGAAAAACAAATAGAAATTAAAGAAAAAGAAGCAAACTAATTACACAGTATTTCAGAATGTGAACAATTAAAAAGCCATACTCAATATGGAAGACACAAGTTGGGACACAGGAGACAAAATTCAAATTGAAGACATTGGGAGTAAGAATTTCATGTGTAACTAGTAAGTGTAATGAGTGCTCTCATGATAAAAAAAAAGAAAGATTTTCTCAACCTGCTCTTTGAGATATCTTCTTCATTTAAAAACCTATTTAAGTTTAGACACTCCAGAGCAGCAACAACAAAGCTACAAAATTGTGTACAAGAGAGATATTCAACAATGAGGGTTGTGCTGACTAGTGCCAAAATAAAACCAATGATCTATATATTAGTTTTCAAAAAATTTATCATTTGGACTCCAAACAGATCTTACATGAATATGATTATTACTTGTCTTTATAACAACATGGTTAAATTGCATTAAAATGTTAATATTTTATTACCAATCAAATGAATCTGTTAGAAGAAAAAATTTATGTGGATATTGCCAGATGTGATTCTTCTTCATCTTATAGAGACAGAATTACAGAATTTACACCTATTCCATCATTTAATCAGTAACTACCAATTCCTGGAGTATTAAAGTCCAATGTTATAGAAAGTATTAAAAAACAATCCTTAAAACAATGTCTGTATTTGAAGAAACACATTGCAAATTCTTCTATTATCATTATTATTTAATTAATATTAATCCTTGGGGATTTGTAGCTATGAGTCTCACTCCATTGTGGTGTCAGTATACTTCTATCTTCAACATGGGCAAGCTTAATTAGAGTGATTAATTAACCCCATGTATCTTAAAATCAGATATTTGGGGAAAATCTACAAATAGGAAGAAAAGAGAAATTATTTCAAATTTTGAAATTTCCACTGGACAAAAACCATAATCTTTTAGTCCTTCAAACATTTAATGGATTTTTGATGATTTCCAGATCACAGCCTTTAAAACACAAGTCACCTTAAATAACACACATGAACATTTTCACAATCGTCCACACTCATGAGGTTTCATTTCATGCACTACTTTTGTTTGATCTATTCCATTATCATCTTTAACACAATTGATTGATAGTCATTAAACAAAGACCAAAAGGTCAATTGCTATTTATGAAGAAGGGAAATATTTTAACTCTAATCACTTACTACATCAGAACTTGGGATTTTTACAAAATAGATTTTAAATCAAATCAACATGTTTGTTGAACATCTAAACTATGCAAAGAGATGCAAATTAATCAATACTGATTGAGGACACCAACCTTCCAAATGGGTCATTCTAAAAGTCTGTCAATGGTGACTCCCCCCAAAATACAATATTTTGCTTTCTGTTTCATCAGATCAACCAAACAATGCATACTACCCTATGTAACTTCTTACAATACATGAAAAGTCATCTATGATCCTGAGTTTTCTTATTGATGGCCTTATTACATAACATGCGCACGCAAAAATTTATTTTGACTTTTTAAATAAAATATAATTACTGGTCATATTCTCAACTTTTGCAGCCAATTGGGCTATATTTTGTGAAAATAAATATTCTTAATGAGAAGTTATTTGTGTGTAATGTCAGCAAAGCATGTTTATTATATGTCATCTATAATTTAATAGCTTAAGAGTTACTATATAATAGTTCTATTGGGAATACAGAGACATAAGTATAGTTTGTCTTAGCTGCCCAACTTATAATAACTGAGAACCTAAAGAAGTGATAGTTCACATCATATTAGACTAATTCTTTTTAGATTGTTACGACTTTTCCATTTGCTTCATCAGTTTTTTCTTTAAAATCGATAAGTTTTGAAAAAAGATACATCTGGATTTGAATCCAGGCTCTGCCATCTAGTGGCTATAAGACCTTAAGAAAGTTATTTGTCCTCTTGGAACCTCAATTAATGCATGTAGGAAATTGTAACAATATTTTCCACCAAGGACTTTTGTGAGGATTCAAAGAAAAACAATGTATGCAAAGGCCCTGGCTCTTAGTAAGGGTCTCATAAATGTTAATTATTATGATTAACATCTTTAACATTGTAATTGTTTTTTAATAAATGGCATTAGGAAAGACAACTTGGTTTCTCAAATTTGTGATTTTATTGTTGAAATATAAAAAAGTAGTGATTTGAATACATGTCATGGGAGAAAAATGTAGTAAGTACCAAACATCAGGCTTTAAGTGTTGGAGCTGCTGAAGGTGTGGATACAGGAGGGAAAAACACTGAGAGAAGTTTACAAGGGACTGACACCAAATCCTATTTACAGTTTTCTAGAATTAGGTTAGCCCTGTCCTGAACCAATGCTGTGTGGCATCATGACATGGACATAGGAAGGAGGGGAGGGTCATTAAGTAGGGGACAGGAGGAGAACTGGCAGCAGCTACTGTGTCTCTCATTTCCATATTTTAAATGCTAGACTGCTCCATCTTTCCTTAAAGTCTACATTCGAACAAATGCTTCTTTTGAATTTAATATATAATTTTGAAAATACATAGCAACTAAAGACGGAATATTAATGTAAAGGGATTCTTCTTATTCTTCTTATATATTTTTATAGAAAAGAACAAGAGAGCTGGTTGAGGTGTTGTGTACCTGTAGTTTGAGCTACTTGGAAGGCTGAGGCAGAATTTTTTAAATGCATTACAACCATAAAGAGTCAAGGTGGTAATGTTTCATTTCTTTCTACAGGTATATTTTTCTCTACAAATATTCTTACTTTATCCCTCCAAAATAAGAAAAGGCAAGGGGGAAAAGTTCAAATGCTACTGTCCATTCACATCACTCTACTGCTCCCTACATATAGTGGACACAATTATTAATTTTTACTTGTAAGTGGACTTACTCTGAGAAATAAGTCATTTCCTTTTCACCTACACAAGCCTCATTCTGCCCTACTATTTCCCACTGAGACATATTAGGGAAAAAATCAGAAGTGATAAATATTTAGTGGTTTGTGTTTATTTTAAATTTTTATTTTATTAGAACATCCTTCTTGTGAGGGCATCTGCAACCTTTAGCCCACAGACTAAATTCAGACTGCTGATTTTGTAGGAAGTATGAGCTAAGGGTAGGATTTTCCTTTTTAAATCACCAAAATAAAATCAAAAGAAAAATACTAATTTGTGCTCTGTAAAAACTCACAGGGAATTCAAATGGAGGTGACCATATTCAAGTTTCATCAGAACAAAGCCAGGCTTTTCTGTTTGCTCACTATCTATGGTTGTTTTTATGTCATAGCACACAGTTGAGTAGTTTTGACAGAGAGCATACTTTGAACTCTCATTGCTTTGCTCTGCTGCTTGGTCTACTGCAAATCACAATGACACAGTTGTAATTCCACAACATTTCAGGTGCCATGAATAACACTGTATCATAACTTTTTAAAAATTATGATTAATGTTGTAGGTCATGTCAAAACAAGAACAGCAGTGGACTCCAAATATTTCAGTCTTATGTTAAAATGGAATGTGGATTATTTCATTGTCAAATTAGATGCCAAAAAATACTTTTTAAATGCAATGATACTATGGTTATGTTTAAAAAAGGAAAATGTTGACAGTACCCTACTAAGCACCCATGATACCTCTAACTCATTACAAGGCAACTATCAGAAAGAACAGGGAATTTCAGATGGAGCATCTCTTCACCAAGAATTTTTTCATAAAAATAAAAGGCAAAAATGAAGATGCAACTAAATTTCTCAGCAGTTTGTTAAGCAGCCAAGTTAGGAAATCTATTTGCCAATGTTGACTTATGAAATCATTATGATTAAAGCATCTGAAGAAATGTAGCCAGAGAAAGTAATTAAAACCAACAACTTTTTGGCAGGAATGGTTTCTCAAAGAGTTCAAAACATGGGGGAGCAATGTTAATAGTTTAAAAACAAGGCAAATGCACCTGAGTTGTTTTTCCTGACTCTTGATAAATCAAATGTTATCCATACTAATTAGCTGTTGACTATTAGAAATACAGACGATCAGTTTCAAGTGAAACCACTATCAGCAATCTATGTAAAGCAAATACAGGTGAGAGTATTTTCCCAAAAAATAACTAAGAAAGTACAAACTTAACAGTACCTGAAGTGGAATCTGCTAAGATGTGTTACAATAGATGGTGATAAGCAGATATGTGAAGTAGAAAGGTTCTTACCATTTATAAATTTTACAAAGATTGTGAAAATGGAAGATGTCTAAAGCCTATGGTTATTCATTGTATGATTAACCAACAGGTTCTTTGCAGGAAATATTTTAATATATGGTGTGATATTGAGCCAGTAGTGTCAACAGTAAATTTCGTTCACTCTTAGGACCTTAACCATAGAGTGAGCTTCAGCTTAGAGTCCAACTGAACATTTTCTGAATGAATATTATCAACCAGCATTATAAAACACCAAGCAGTTTTGAAATTAGCTTTTCTCATGAACTTGATAATCTTTATTAATGAAGATTTAAAAGGCCAATGAATTCTTATATTGAAATGTATATTCCAAAAAATGAAATCATTTGAATCATATAATGTCAAATGCTCTATATAACTTGTGCTGTTAAAACAATCAACTATGTTTTTACTCTTATGCAAATTGTTAATAGTTTTAATTATATTTTAGAGCTAAAATAGTTACAGTAGCATTTTCCTGACAAAGATGAAAGTCTGGATGAATTTTCTAAATTTTGAAATCCATTCAGCCCTACAAATGAGGAGCTTCAGTCTCATCTTCAATGGGAAGTGATTAATCTACAATGTAATCACATGTTAAATGTCAAACTTCAAGAGGAGTATTAGAATACACAGATGCCTTCCAAGATGTGAATATGTTCAAATCATATGCTTATACATCAATATCAGTTTTTAGCAGTACCTACCTATGTAAAAAGGCATTTCATAGATGAAATATATAGAATCTCATTCCATATTGACATTAAAAGATAAATATTTGCAATTGGTTCTAATATTGGAGAATTCAAAATTTGAACCTCAATATATGTCCTTTAAATAAATGCTATAAGAATTTACCACAAATTTAGTGACATAAAACCACTCTCAGCTGGAAACAGTGGTACATACCTGTAATTTCAGCTACTCAAGAGACTGAGGCAGAAGGGTTGCAAGTTCTAGACCATTCTTGGCAACTTACAAGAACTCATCTCAAAAGAAAGAAGAGTTGGGTTTGTAGCTCAGTGGTAGAGCATCCCTAGGTTCAATCCCCAGTACCACAAAAACTAAATGAAACATCCTTTCACGTATTATCTCACAGTTTCGTAGGTCCTAAGTCATTAGTGCATTATGGCTCACTTGAGTCCTCTGCACAGAATCACACAAGGCAGAAAAATCAAGGTATTAGCAGAGCTGTATTCTTTTCTGGAGGCTGTAGGAATGATTCCACTTCTAAATACATTCATATTTTGGATAAATTCAGTTCTTTCCAGTAGTTGTGGAACTGAGGCCTTCATTTCCTTGCTGACTATCTTGGGTCCCTATCTTTGCTCTGAGAAGGCAGACACTTGTTTTTCTCATGCATTACACCTGGCTCCTGCACCTCTGGCAAGCGAAGTCCCTCTCATGCTTCTAACTTCCCTAACAGCTTTTGTTTCATTTCTCCAATTCCAGCCTAATAGGGTTCTCTGCTTTTCATGGACCATGTGATTAGATCAGAACCACCCAAATAACTCAGGCTAATCTCCTATTTTAGCCCTCATAACCTTGATTATATCTGCCATGTCCCTTTTGCCATGTCATAAGATTTAAGGCCCCAGATGTAGACACACAATTCTGCCTACAATATCCAATTGAGCAAAATGTTAGTCTCCAAAAAGAATTCCATTCATCTCATTAGTAGATATGTGTTATAAAAATACACTCTATTTTTATTGTTATGTTTTGAGTTAAGTATAGCATGTGGAAATTTGTTTCCTCTCTTGTTATATAAATGAATATATGGTATCCTCAATCTTGCCACTAGGTTGATAAGCCTAACATGTTTATTATCTGGCCCTCATACACACAAAAATATTGTTGATCCCTGTTCTAAAGGAAAAACTAAATTGGTGCTGACTTTCTGGAAGGAATTTCAACAATACATTTCCAAAATTGAAAAACAAAAACAAACAAACAAAACCTGTGCAAATGTGCCAACGATTATATTACTTTTTTCTTAGGAAATTATGTGTATGTTCACATACAATAACAAACTTTTTTTAAAATTCAGAAACATTAATAAAGATAGAAATTTGGAGTTAAGTCACATATGTGTCAGTAGGAATAGGGGTATGTTTAAGTAAATGAAAATAAATTCATTCTTCTGAAAATTATAATAATTTTATAAAATTAATTGATTTAATTTGGGAAAATATTGAAGAGACCATAAACAAGGCTTTGGTCTGAAGTAGTTAATCCTAATATAGAGCTCTGGGAGTGTGGTTTAGAGGTGTGGAGTCATCTTCAACAAAGGGCTAACAAAGCAACAGGGGCTGCCCTTTGGGAGTGGGACTGAAAGTGGGAAGATGTGGAGCAGGGAGTCTTGCTCATTGTTGCAGGGTCAATGCACTATTTGGTTTACTTTGATAAAAGTGTAGGAGAATGGAATTATGTATAAGGGTGTATGCTTGTATGTGCACCTATTTCTTTAAGAAACAGGTGATGGGGGCAGTCCTTCCATCAGGAAATCATTACAGCTGAGGAATTGAGAGTAGGACAAATTTCTAAGATTGCTCCCGTTGACCAAACAGACCAGAGTGGAATGAAGGAAAACAGATTGACTGAAATTTCACAGATCTTGAGAACAATATTTCATAGCTGCATTTTTCCTTTTGATACTTATGTTCCACTGTTTTCCTTTGACATTCATGTCCTAAGGAGAAGTCTCCTGAAATCTGCTGAACCTAGAAAGCTCTCCCTTCCCACCAAGAAAAAAAAAAAATCTTTAAGACACAATCTTTTTTTTTATATGGAAAATGAGGCTTATATAGAATATTTCCCTGGATACTTGAATTAGTCATTTAAGAGCAAGTCAGGAGATAAAATGCCAAGAATACAGAAAATTCCTCTTCTCAGCAACCCAAATATCAGAAAGAAAAGAGGATTTGAAATGGACAGGCCTGGAACCTCCACTCTACTATTTATAATAGGGGGTAATGGTACATATGGTGTCACAGAGTTCTTTAGTAGTCAAATAAGTAATGAATATATTTAGCATACAGTAAACCTTAATATAGTGAAGTTTCTCAGCTGCTATAAACTTTTCTCCCAAACCATATCCTTCTTAGTGTCTACAATCATGTAAATAATATTTAACCGTATCTACATATACTTATGTGCAGTTATGTATATGTAAAATCATTTAATTATTATATTTTACTTTTAAGTAATTATATCTCCCCTTTCACATTAGATACATATTTTAAAGACAATAAGCAGAAAATTATTGTATAATTTTATATAATAAGCACACTATTTCTACTAATTTCTTTGAATACATACATTCAGAATTCCACTTAATCCTTACAATAACTCATGAAGTATGAGCTTGCATTCTCTCACTGTTGGCCATGAGGAGGATAAAGTTTAGAGTGGTTAAATAATTTGGCCAAGGTGTCAGCACTCGAAGCTCACAAAAAGGAGACTTGAGGCATTAGAATCCAGATTTCTATCATGCCATATTGCCATGATCCTTAAAATGCCATGGGAGTGTTACTTTCATTGTTTTTATGTTTATTTTGGTAAATGACTAAAGAAGGTCCACTATCTGTTTTAATGTACACATCTACATTTAATTGATAACCAAATCGTATATGTATTTTCACTTTTGTGTAACCCTCAAGTTATTTCATTTCTCATCACCTCATCCTTATTACCCTAGTCCAGGTTTCCCTTCATTAACTCAAGCAGTTATTATCAGCTAATTCATTTTTATCAGTTAATTCATTCATTTTTGCAGTCTCCTGTTCCTTCTCTATGCTGTAGTAAAGCTATATAGTTTGAACTCCAGTCTATGATTGTAACATTTTCCCACTGCTTCTGGGAAGAAGCCCTGACTCTAACTGTCCCACCTTCAATGCAGTCTCCATTAAAGTAACAACCCTGCCTAACTTGCACAGGATGGTTTAGACAGTTTAGTTGTTCAGTAAATGTTTGGTGAAAGTGTTGAATGAACCTGGCTTCCAAGCCTCTTCATATTACTGCATCTACTCATTCCTTCAGCCTCATCTTTTGCTACTCCTTCCCTTGAGCTTATACTTTGACTGCAATTAATTTGTTTAGATCCTGAAAACCACAAAGAAAGAATTAGTTTTCAGAAACACAATGCTATAAACAAGAAAGGTAAGCCCTAGGACCTAGGCAATCTCTTAATACTAGGAGAGCTGAAGCTAGTGACTGGGCAGCTAGGAGGTTCAAAGAAAGAGGTGCTTGGGAACAAAACAAGAATGGACACAGAACAAAGCAGAACAGACCCAAATCAACAGATACAAGGACTGACACTCAAGATCAAAGTAGTTTGTTGTATCTTATCCTTAGTGACATTTATATTTCTCTTATCTTCCTTAACTTCTTTTGTACTTTCCTTGCTTTGGGAAAGCTACTCTGGAATAAATTAAATATTATACTAATGTGTGTTGTTACGTGCCAAAAATTCTGGAAACTGAGGATACAAGTCTTGAGAGTAATGGGCATTGCCTTCATGAAGCCCAGTCTATGTAGGAAGTAGGCACTTTATTTTATGACTGTTCAGTGAAGGAGGGGCGCTTGGCCACAGATGAAGTCCCATGGAAAGAAGTTCACCATAGTTTCTTTAAATGTCTGTTGGTTTTTGCCGATGTCAACAAGACAACTAATGATCCAGACATTTAGTCTGCATGTTTTCTAGAAGTGTGTGGAAATACTATGACATGCTAACAGTTGTGTGAAACTTATTTTAGAAGTTTGCATTTGAATATAAACTCACTTTGCTTACATTGCTTGTCCTGACTAAAAGACTGAATGCTTTCCAAAGGTCATAGTAGAATTCTTCACTTTGTTTGACAAGCTGAAAAACAAATTTTTGAATGTCAAAGATAGTCTGAGTTTGTCTGTTGTCTAATGCCGTTTCACTTAACACTTTTTCTCAAGAAATCCATGTTTGCCAACAAGAAAGCTCTATTTGAAATAAAGTTGTGTGCAGGTTCTGTTACACCAGGAGTCAGGTTCTTCCACTTCTTACCTTTAGAATGTCTATACCATTCTAAGGGGAGAAGAGAGGAATCATAGGGGCAGGAGTAAAAATCATGAGTAGAAAAACTAGGTCTTGCAAATTATTGTCCCATATTCACTGTAAATTCCACTCAGGTATCTTCAGCAATATGCAGTCATATCAAGTGGGAAGCTATTCAGAAATCACTGTTGCAGCTTTTAAGAACAGTGGTATACCAAGGGTGGAGAGGGTGGGGTGGTGGAAGCACCTCACCCCAGCTGTGGGCAATAATGGTATTGACAGTAGAAAATTAAGGAAATAATTAAATGGACCCAAACCTGGTCCTCTTTTTATAATCAGCACATATTTTCATTCTAAACAAGATCAGTGGCCAAATGTTCCTCCCAACCATGTTAGAACATACCCTCTGTGTCACCTCCATCACTACAGCCTGGTTCTTGCTGTTTATACCTCTTCTACCCCACTGGACAAGGGCTGTTGTTACTGGAGCTAGGAAATACTGTCCTCTCCTAATGCTGTTTTCTTTAGAGTGTTATGAATACTGATATCAGATGATGCAATAATAAATATGGAGATCTATTAGGGATGATACCCCTCTGCTTCCCCATGAGAATGTTTCTTTAATGATGAGTCTGATGCCCACTTCTGCTTAAGAAATTGCTTCATAAAATTCATTATTTTGCCAAGTTTTGTAGGGAGAACTGCCTTGTCAGGGAGCAGGATTCATTTCATGGTCAGGACTCCATGGTAATTAATGAGCAACTCATCCATCCTTAAGGAGCAGGTTTCTCTCTGGGCACAGCATTTCTGAAAGCTTAGTTTGCCAGCTGACCTGATCTGAATATAAGCACAAGGTCTTTGGGAAAGCATGTGCAATTTCATAAAAAATGGAATAGAGAAATACACTCCTGAGTTCATCCTGAGGAAAGAAATACATTTTATACTAAGTAAAACTTTGTTAAGTATATTTCAATGGAATCAAAGAATTCCTATTGGAAGGGAAATGATAAAGAAGAAAGAAAGTATGAAAAAGAGTAAGGAAAAATTTTAGAAAATTCTTTAGTTATTTTGTAGGGAAACAATGGATTGACTTGTATCATACTTGGATTTAAGAAGAAAAACAAATGTAAGCTTAAAAATGCTTTTAGAAAATTGTGGTCAATTTCTTTCTAAAATAGTGAATGTTTATTTAAATGATTAAAAATCTAATACATATAAAGTAGCATGTATTTAACAGGTAGAAGCAGTAAACTTTGTGTATTAATCCAATAGAAAGTACTATGATTTTATAGGCAGTATTTCAACTTCAACCTAGATATTCTTTTATGGCCAATGTATTCCAAGTATTTTTCTAGCCTCCGTATATCTTTTTTTCAGACCAATACAAAACTTTATGTTCTTGTATGCTGAACCACTCCCAATCCTTTGATAGTGTGCAAATACATGAATCACCAGGAAAGAAAGGTTGACACTTGAGCAGAGAATCAATGGTTACTCTCTGTTAAGGTGTAGCAACTATAGCAAAATAAATCCCATGAATTCAAAACCCCAAATATCATGGAATCATAGCTGATTGTCTAGTCCAAGTCTCAAATTATTTTGCACATAAAAATCTAAAACTTATTGACATGAAATGATTTGGTCAAGGTAACACAGAGATTAAGCAGGAAAAGAACCTAATGGTTAAGACAAAGTTGGAATATCGGTTGTCTGAAATCTCCAGAACTTCAATCGCTTTATACTACAATTCTGTCAAAAATTCTGTTCTTCTGATTCAATTGAGACAAAAGTGTGGGTGTCCACAGCCTTTTTTTCTCTTTTTGAATATATAGTTGAACATTTTACATTTAGAATGAGAATGGTGTTTATTTTAGATTTTAAGCATATGTGATAATGAGATTGAACCTACAAGAAATACCAAAATTTTATAGAGAATTATCAGTTAAGGCAAATGCTATCTAAACTTCTCACTACTTTAAGACAAGATATTTGCATGGACTCCTCAGTCAGTGAGTTCTAGCCTACATAGGCATGGTGGTCAAAGATTTTTTCCATATTTGTAACCAATTTAAATAGAAGTAATTTTTAAAAATGTCATTAGACCTCCTGTCCATATTATTATAAAGCTTTTTAACAAAATGAATTAAAAACTAGGAAAACAATTCCTTTGACAGAATATGACTTTATTTTCTGTTCAAAAAGTTTGTCTCCAGAAATGAATGTGATTCATACAGAAAAATTTGGCACCCAGGTTAGTGTTAGCTGCCCAATAACCAAACATTGCTTTCACCACACCATTCTTCCTAAAACGACTTTGATTTAAACAGAATAGATAAAGGAAATCCTACACAAACTTTGATACAACTGTATGCTCAGAGAGAAGACTGGGGCCCATTCCCAGCTCCTGTGTGAGCCCAGGTTGGTCTCAACCAATTACATTATCCTTCTTCTCACCAGTGATTGATTTGGACATGGCCATGGGAAATAAGACTTAAGAGGAAATTTGTTGGGAGTCTTCTGGGAAAGGCTTCCCACTCTTAGAAGAGGCACACAGGGCAGACTGAGGCTGCTTTTTCTTCCTTGGGATCTTGTTTTGCCTGAATGTGCTGCCTACAGAGCAAGCACCAGCCCAGAACTCATGCTCTGGGCATGGACAAAACAGAAGGAGGAGAAGGACAGAGATTCCTAATGATATCCTGAATCTCTAAATTAGCTAACTCTATAACTACTATTCTTTTAGACATCTTGTTATTTGAGATAAGAAATGTCCTTATAATTTAAGCCAGTTGCAACTGGAGACATCCAAAATGCTAACGACTAAAATTACATTTGAAATGGCATCTCTCATCTGTGTCCTTCCTGGATACAAGGGCCTGAGATAAGAGGTATGGCTAATCTTAGGCAAACTCCTTAAAGCCATCATAAAAGGTGGTCCAAGAGCATTCTCTTAAAACCCCAAAGCCAGCATTGCTTGAGACATCAATGACTGAAAGAACGCCATGTGAAATGACAGAAGGAGATCAGATGTTAGTCTTGAACATGATTCGAGGTAAACAGAACAAGAGAATCCCCAGCATAAGGGTAAAAAAAGAATTTGCTGTTGGATGGCCCAACTCAGCTCCTCTGCCCACTGGGCACACAGCTAAACTGTATCATTCAGCCTCCCTGGAGGTTCAATTCAGTGGAGGAATGCAAGAAGGGGTGCATGCCATTTTTAAACCAAGCTGTAAAAATGTCCTAGGTGTGCTCCTCCAAGTTCTCCTCCCTTTTCAGATGGTTGAGTAGGAAATGATTTCAAGAGTAACTTTAGAAGTCACTAGTACAAGGTGGATTGAATGATTTCATGGAACCAAGGCCTCTTTCCCTTTTCCTGCCACCATGAATATCCACAAATAATGGTAACTGTAAACAAGATATAAACTTTTTATTGTCTTATAACTGCTGAGTTTGGGAGGTTTATTTGTTAATTGCTAGTATTATAGGGTTAATTAATACAGCATACATAGTTTTGATTAGCAGTGATGTGACTACAGTGAATAAGTGGGTTAATGTCATCCAAGTTTATAAACAAGGAAACTGAGAATCAGAAAATTCAGTATCTCACCCAAAACACCCAGATTGTGGAACTGGTCTACAACTCAGCTGTTCCGTGTGTAAACGGAGGTTCTTGCACATCCTGCAAAAGGACAAGCAAATAAATCCCATCTTGTTTCCAAGGCTTAAAAACCAATATTGACCAAATATCAGAAAAGATGAATCCTGTGTGTACTAAATAGTTTTGATCATAGTGTTGTTACTAATTGGTTCCTAAATGCACTGCTTTTGGCTTTATTTTTAAGCTTTATTTTAAATTGGATTTGCGAGAATTATCATGTGATTGATGTCCACTAACATTTTGGTGATAATGAACTCTTTGTACATTGATTTGGAATACTGCTAACATGTTCCTTCTTCTTAGACTATAATTTATCTTTTTAATGAATTCCTAATAGAATTTGACATTAGCTTTTCACAATATCAAAATTAAGCAGCCATGCCCTTCTTCCTTCAATTAAATAAATTTTTCTAATAAAAAATTAATAACTTTTTTGTTATAGGAAAGCAATTTGAAAATTACCCATAGAGTCAGGATTTTCACTCTTGAGACAAAGGTTACAGTACAAGTAAGCAAGGAGAAGGAGCTATGATGATCTGTGTGGCAACAGATTAGAGTTGAAGGCAACGACATAAATACATATTTATATTTACTTTACTATAATCTCATATGTTGTTCATGATAGTTACAAAATAATTATTTGTAGAGTATGCATAACACAGATTTCTACACACCCAGCTTTTAGCTGAGAGGGATTAGAAGCAACAGGACTCACTGGTCCCAGACACATCTAGCCCTCAGACATGTTTCTAGTACCATTCTCAAAACATCCAGGACTCCTTGGAAAAATGCTAATTCTTGGACAGGTCCTGGAAAGACACAAGATGAATATCTTGCAATACTAGAAAGTAAGGAATACTTTTTAAAAAGAGAGAAAAGCACCCCAGAATAATACAGTATGTTGAAGCAACACAGGAGTCAACCAAAAGAGTTCCCAGTGGCTAAAGCTGAAATAATTTGAGCAACAAAATAGCAATGAATTATAAACCAAAGTAAAAGAAGAAATACCCAGAAGTGTCTATGAGTCTTTATCAAAATAAATAAAAGAATGTATGAATAAACAGACAAATAGGCTGTGCAGAATTCTAAGTAAACGAGGTAGACTTCAGCCTCTAGGAGGAAGCAGGTAGAGTCTTCTTCAGTGGAAGCTGCTCACTGTGACGTCCCTCCAAAGTAACAGCATGGAAGTAAGTAAAGAGTAAATCTGCAGTGGAGAAACTGTGACTCAAGGAACACTGCTTCAAGCAGGTAATCAGGTTCATATGAACAATGGTAAGACTCCCTGATAGAATAGGCCCGAGATGATGTGATGAAAATGGTACTTTACCTCTGTGTTATTCCTCCCTAAAATTTCTAAGCCCAGTCGAACCAGGAAGGAGATACCAGATAATTCCCAATTAAAAGAAATTCTGCAAAATATCTGACTAGCAGGCCTCAACACTGTCAAGGTAATCAAAAATTAGGAAAGTCTGAGAAATTGTCACAGCCTAAAGAGGCTAAGGAAACATCACAACTAAATATAATGCAGTATCCTGAATGGACTCCTGGAATAGACAAAGGGCAAGAAGCTGGAAGTGGTGGCACATGCCTGTAATCCCAGTGACTCAGGAGGCTGAGACAGGACGATTGCAAGTTCAAGGCCAGCCCTAGCACCTTAGTGAGAACCTAAGCAACTTAGCAAGACCCTGTCTCAAAATAAAACATAAACAGTTCTAGGGATGTAGCTCAGTGGTAAAGCACCCCTGGGTTCAATCCCCAGTACCACACACACACACACACACACACACACAGAAAGAGAAAAAAAAAAAAGAGAGAACATGAGACAGAAGCAGGAAATCTGAATACATTATGAACTTCATTTCATAATAATGTATCCATATTGCTTCATTAATTATAACAAATATACTATACTAATATAAGATATTAATAGGGGAAACTGGATATGGGTTATAAAGAAACTTTTTGTACCACCTGCCAATTGTCTATAATCTAAAACTAAAACTGTTCTAAAAATAGTTTTTATAAATTCCCATTGATCCCATCATCTAATAATGAACAAACATTTCAATGCAGACTTCATCTTTTTTCTATGTATACTTGTATTTTTCAAGGTAGCTTCACACTGTACACAATTTTTCACTTAACATTTAGCAAATGTATTTCCATGCATTATGATTCTACAACATGATTTATGTTTACCTCACAATAGTTCATCTCAGGGACACACCACACATTATTTAGTCAACTGTATTTTGGTATCTTTGTTCTTCCCTAATTCTATTGAATTTATTAGGGGAGGAAGCAAGGGAAACGGAAAGAGTAATAAATGATGACATCATTCTGACATTAGTTTATTGGTGAGATGCGAGGAGTATGCCTATCCATTGCTACCAAAGAAACACCTGGGCTGAGAAAGAAAACACCCAGATACCACCCTAGCTTCACAAATAACTCTGAATGTGACCTTGAAATCAAGTTTTACAATGCCTAGTGTCCTTATTTATAAAATGGACTGGATAATTTATTTGATAGTGTCCATTCCTAAAATCTCTTGTAGCATATTTTGTAAAAAGACCATTTCTTAGAAAATTTGATGTAAAGGATATGTCCAAGTATGCTTACTGTAAAAAAGGGCTGCAGAAAATGGATGACAGATACATTTCCTCTCTGCTATATACCCAAAAGTTCCTGATCATGTGGCACTACTGGAATACATTTTATGAAATTATATGAAAATCTGACAGTTGGAATCATGGGACATCCTATTCATGGAGAAAAACTAGCATATGAATGTTGCAAGGACACTGTGTTCACCTGAACTCAAGGAGAGGCCGTCTAACAATTGAATAGTCTTCCTGGAAAAATTGCTGAGTTCTTAGATGTGGACAATGTTGCATGGGTGGATGCAGAACCATCAAGGATATTACAAAGCTATTCCTGCACTCAGTAACAATTCGAATTGAATGGTCACCAAGGTCACTTTCAATTTTAAAAAGCTAGAATTTTTCTGTCATCTTATTTATGACACCATCCTTTAGATTCTTGTCCTTAAGCATCATTCCTATTTCTGAGTTCTCTGCTGTCTCATTGGTTTCTTAACTGAATCAATCCCACCAGAAAAAAATAAAAGGCATCGATTTAGAGGATGAGTTCTTTAGCTTGTTTGTATGCACAGATGGGTACCTTTCTAAGCATCTAATGAAAAATTGGTCCTTTTGCTGTTCTTAAGTGTGTAAAAAACGTCTCTCCAAAACGATCTTCTCTATGAAGTCATTCCAAAGAGAAGGGAAAATATGAAAAGCAAGTCTCCAATTCACAAACTTCTGAATCTGTCCTCAAGGTTTCTTCATATTTTTTCCACAACATAACTTGTGAGTGCCCCAGTAGGTAAAATAAATAAATAAAATACCTATGCCAGATACACTTCCTAATGTTTGAAATTGATCTGATCTGAAGGCAAGTGTTCCTCACCTTCACACTTTCAAGGTGCTGAAGGAGACATTGTGGGAGGTTTTTTTTTAGTTTTTGCTCTTTTTTTTTTTTTTTCCTATATGCTGAAGGGGACTCATTGTTTTCTACATGACTATAGTGTGTTTACTTGTTTCCTACCTAGCTTTATTTCTTAAGCAAAACTACCTGATGTGTTTGTTTCTTGAATTTCACTCCCTGGAGAAAATGAACCTACACTAGATAGCTTGAAACAGGGATAACTGGGGCCAGGGGCTTGAAACCAGCATTACGAACTTTCTATCCGTAAACCTCAGGAGTAGAGGAAGTGGTGCATGAGAAACCACACGTTGCCTGTAGAACTTAACTTTGAGAAAATACACACGCAGGCATACACACACACACACACACACACACACACACACACACACACACTGAAGCACAAGACGCTTCTATTGGCAAATGCCTCCTCTCCAACATCCAAAGGAAAGAAAGAATCCAGGAAGCCCCACAGCAGCACAGCGATAGATAGGGTCTCTGGCAGCCCCCAGCTGCAGTGGACGGGTGGAAAGGTATTGCAAGTAAATCCCTTGCATGCTTCGTGGTATGTTAAAATTGCAGCATCATCCTCTCCGCTCCTGTTTTTTGGCCAAAGGCAAAATTTGAGGGCACAAGGAAACTGGTGGGGCAAGAAGTCTGCCTCCTGAAGCCCTGGAGCTCCCCTCCACGCCCCGCTCCTGCCTAGGTTCTAACTGCCCCTGTTCCAATGGTCCAGCAGCACCTTCACCCATTTCCTCTTCCATTCACTCCAGCTGGGAAGGAAGAGGGAAAACAAAACTCTAAAAATAACTGTCAGCATCTTAAAAAAAGAAAAGCTTAGCTGCCCCCCCCTCCCCATCTACTCCCGCCCTTCTCTTCTCCCTCTCCCCGCCCCCCACGGGGCACATGTCTGCTTCTTACAACACCGAGGCACATGGTTCCAGTTAGGCACCGAACCCCATCAGGACAGAGAGGGAATCCACATCTGTGGGACGCTCCGCACAGAACCACCTCCAGCGAGGGAGGCCGGGGACTGCAGCACCGAGATGAAGGGCTAGACCCGGGGAACGCTGCTCATGCGGTGAGAGGCAGCGCGGGAGGCGGCGAGGCCGCGGGGAGGCCGGGGAGGGGGTGGGCCCCGCCGCGCCCCCGCAGCGCCCGCCGCCCGCCCCCACGCGCGCTGTCGATATTTGCCCGCCTTGCTGCAACTTGCTGCAGTGTTTGAAAGAGTAGTAGGAGCGCATGGAGGTGGGGCCGGGGAAAGACCAGGCGGAGCGGTTGGGGGGTGAGCGCGGAGGGGTGGGGAGGCGGCGGCCGTGGGAAGGGGGGTTGGCCCCGAGGGGATGGGATGGGATGGGGAGAGCGGGATAGCCCGGCGCTTACACGTGTCACATGTGCTTTTTAAGACGGCCGGGAGTGCCTGCGAGCTGGATCTGTTGGAGGATGCTGCGGCAGGTGCTTCGCAGAGGGCTCCAGTCGTTCTGCCACAGGCTGGGCTTGTGCGTGAGCCGGCACCCGGTCTTTTTCCTCACCGTGCCCGCAGTCCTGACCATCACCTTCGGCCTCAGCGCGCTCAACCGCTTCCAGCCCGAGGGCGACCTGGAGCGCCTGGTCGCTCCCAGCCACAGCCTGGCCAAGATCGAGCGCAGCCTGGCCAGCAGCCTTTTCCCCCTGGACCAGTCCAAAAGCCAGCTCTATTCGGACTTACACACCCCTGGGAGGTATGGTAGGGTGATCCTCCTCTCCCCACCCGGGGACAATATTTTGCTTCAGGCTGAGGGGATCCTGCAGACCCACCGAGCCGTGCTGGAAATGAAGGTGAACCACAAGGGCTATAATTATACTTTTTCCCATCTGTGTGTGTTGAGAAATCAGGATAAGAAATGCGTGCTGGATGATATTATTTCAGTGCTAGAGGATCTCAGGCAGGCTGCCGTCTCCAATAAGACAACAGCCAGGGTGCAAGTGAGGTATCCCAACACTAAATTAAAGGTATGCTCCTCCTGCATGCTTCTGCCAATTAAAGAGGCAGCACTTCATTTCTTGCCCTAAACAAGCAAAGAAAATGCAGAGGTCTCATCCTTAAGACTCAGAAGCTGATGCTTCTTTCATTTCGGGGTGGTGGTGGGGGAGATGGGCAACTGAGAGAAGAAAACAGGCAATGAATGGTACAACTAGATACTAAGAAATTCAAAGCCAAATCAAATGCAAAAAAAAAAAAAAAGAAAAAAAAAAGAGAAAAAGTTTCTGAGACCCTGCAATTACATCTTTGTTCAGGGTTAATAAATCAGTGAATGGAAGGGGGTGGGGGAATCCTGAACAATTGGGGGATTTCTTTTCATTTTGGGGCTCAATGTATTTCTTATTACTGATTACACATCCACCTGGTGCCATATCCACCTAATGACATCTTCAGCCTGGCTTGATTTTGACATGTAGAGAGTTGGTATTTTGGTGCCATGTGAGCCTGTGTCTGAAAGCAGTGGGTTATGGATGTAGTAGGGCTTCCAGGAATTGTGTGTGTGTGTGTGTGTGTGTGTGTGTGTGTGTTTGCACAGCAAAAGAAGCAGAGAATTTTTACATATATAAAATAGGGATGTGCACCTAACTGATGCCTTATTTACTGAGTCCTGCTGTATTCCTTTCCCATAAAAAAAAAAAATTGTAAACCAAAGCATGGTTATTGTAACAACCCTATAACAAATGGAAAGGAAAAATTCCACAATCAGCAAAAGTTACAAAAAATGATTATTTCAGCATTAAATATATTGTATTGTTTGGACTCTCAATTCAAATTTTGCTGCTCAAATGAGATTTCTAAACTCATTCTACACTGTCAGGACTGAACTGCTGCAGGCAATGAGGCATGCAGTCTCCAGGTGACTGAAGTTTCAGGGACAAATGTGACTTCCAAAGGAGTCACTGCACCATTTGTATGCTTGACCCTGTGCAGGCTCAGAAGATGCACAATCAAGAAGTCCCAAGACAGGTGTTTCCCAAGAAGGAATGTTCTTTCTGCTAATGTGTATGAGGATGTATGTGTGCTTCCATGGAGAAAATAGAATAGAAATGCCCCCAAGCTTCAATAAATGAACAGCCTAACATAGAAAATCATTAATATACCTGTTAATTTGTTTAATATAGTCAGCATCAGTGTACAGTTAAAACTAATTCTCAGGATTTTTGAGTGAAAAAAAAAAAACCCTCCTTTTCCTGAATAAAGGAGGGCTTAGTACAGTTAGGGATTCCTCAGGAAACCTCATAACCTGCTTCCTTTCAACATGGTATCTTGTTTGAAGGATCCAGGGAATGAGAATGATCTCAGTTTTACAAAGCTGAGCAGTCCCTTGAGGTTTAGTGAAACTGGGCAGATCATTCGTCTGCTTTAAATCTAAGTAGAGGACTTGCCTACTTCATACTTATTGATGGGAGCATGATGAGTATGTGTGCTTGGGCAGCATGCTTTTCCTTTCCTAAAACCTTTGCCATCACCATTATTGCTTGCTAAAGAAAGGATGTGGTGGAGAGGTAATTTTCCCAGCTTATAGTCTTTTAATGGAGTTCTTTCTTACGCCAGTCATCTGGAGTAAAGAAAGATTTGCAACTGTGTCATATTTAAATTTCAATTTGTCTTTCCTATTGAGTCAGTTTGGCAGTTTATTAACATATATTATTAATAGGGTCTCAATTACCTCTATTAAGCAGTACTCTCCGGGTGAAAGGGCTTTGACCAATCAGCAATGATGGAATTTTGTTTATCTGGCAGTATCATTTTGACATTTACTATGCAAAACCCCTGGGGTAGTTATTTTACTCATTTAGTAATCATTGGTTGTCCTGATGTGATTTATTATGTGCTCTTCAAGGCACATGAGACTAACTTAGGGCAAGAACAACAAGCTTCTTACATTTGGGGTTTAGAAGTAGTAGATGCCAGCTTCCTCTCCCAGAATTACCTGCTAGCAGAAACTCTACAATCATTGGGTACACCACTGAGCTGACATGATACTAGGCCCATAATAGGTGTCCCGTTTAAAGTTTTTGATTGATTGGTTGCTTAATGTACATATTGATAGGAACAAGTGAGTAATCATAAAGGAATGGAGTACTTGATTACAAAGGCTAATGTAGCAATAGTATAATTAATTTATTAACCATCAAATGAGCAGAAGTATTATACAAGGGCTAAAAGTCCTTATTATGTTGTATTCTAATATCAGTGTTCCCTCAGATGTGTTGGTTTGACTGTGTCTGCATGTCATTAGTGGGAATCCTTAAGCTATGCTTGGGTAAATGAGCCCTTTAAGATCTTCTGAGATCAATGAACTCTCACAAGACCAGATAGTCTCATTCATTCTCATGCTGTATAAAATATAATTTCATAAGTATGGATGCCTAGAATTTTGTCAAAGGCACTTCAAGGTCTCTCAGGATCAAAACTCACTAGCAAAGAGCAAAATGAGAGGGCTTTTGGTTTTATAAGTGTTATTTGGAAATGATTTAATTCATGTGTGGCAGTGGTTTTCAAAGTATGTCTTTGAGATGCTGATGGCTGCTAAAGTTGAATATAGGTATAGGGGATGGGAGTGAAAATTTTATATATACATTTTCTAGCTCTCTAATTCATTTGCTTTCTCTACCATACATGGATCACTGCTCTTCCCAACTCTGTTCAATGTGGAATATTTTAGTGATGAAAAATTCAATTGGTAGGCAGGGATCAGGAATTGAGGGAAATTGTAGAATAAATATCAGTGGCCTGGATAATGTGAGTAAGAACTGAAAATCACTTGACATGAAAGAAGCAGTAGGTCAGTGTTGCAAGACAGTCTGAAGATGTGTAAGCACTGATTGACAGAGAGAAGTAGCCAGAAATCTGAATTATGACAATCAGTTCATCTTCTAAGTAGTGTTAAGACGTACTGAGCACAGAAAGGTTTAGAACTTCTGATAAACATGATTATTTTGACAAGGTGATCCAGCCAAGCAGGGACACAGAAAGTTGTCCTCTATGGAAATCACACAGTGGCTTAGATTGAAAAAAAAAAAAAAAACAATAGTAGTTGGCTTAGAATATCATAGAAGAAATGAAACACACTCAAGTTTTCCAAAGCTATGTAAAAAGTATGCCAAAATCTGAAATCATGCACCTGTATAATAGAAATTCTACAAACTGCTCTTCATTATAATTTTTACATTAAATCTTTAATTAAGCCTAAGGGCCATGTCATGTATATCTTTGGTACCATTCACTTCTCTCAGCCCAATCTTGTACATGTCTGTGTAGACAGTATCCATGACAAACACTCATTACTTGGTTTATGGATTAATTTGTGCCTTTATTCTGCAGCATCACAAAACTATGAGTACTTTTGCCGGGTGAAGTTGCTCAGGAGGCTGAGACAGGAGGATCAAGTTCAAAGTCAGCCTCAGCAAAAATGAGACACTAAGCAAGTCAGTGAAACCCCATCTCTAAATAAAATACAAAATAGGACTGGGGATGTGGCTCAGTGGTCAAGGGGCCCCTGGGTTCAATCCCCAATACCTCTCCAAAAAAACCCAAAAAGCAAACAAAAAACTATGACTACCCCTGAACCTCTGTGACATGCTTTTATTTTAAAGATTTCTGTAAGGTGCTTTTATAACCTCATAATTAATTAATTAATGTGTGTGTGTACACACACACACACACACACACACACACACACATAAAGTAATGCAATGTGGCCAGATTGAATTTTTAAGTAAAACACTTAATATATTGTTGAAACTAGTCTCTATTTTTTAAAGTGGGACATGTTATTAATGTGGGACAGGCCCTCAAGATTCATAAACAAGGACTGTTCTGGACACCAAGAAATGTTTTCATTATCACTTAAGGAACTAAGGTGATTAAAGGTAATATTTCCCTGCTTTTTAGGCAGGTATCATAACCTCAGTTGTCAAACTAATTAATTCTGTGAAAATAACAATTCTCATATTCCCCAGTTCTTTATAGTGAAAAGCATAAGTAAAAATGAAACAGACAAATGTGGTCTTTGGAAATGGGTTTGATTGCTACTCTAGATTCCAACCTCCTGGCAAACAGAGAAAAAGAAACGAAACAGATTTGACTTCTCCGAAGTCACACTTCCTATTAAACTCCATTAATAGACACACCTCTGAACAGATGTTTAAGGAAAGTCTGTGTACATTAATGTGCCACATCAGAAAATAGGAATAAAGATGGACTTCCCTGCTTCTTCATAGAAGATGTTGTTTCTTTGGGTACATTTTTGGGTACATCCGCCATGTCTGGAAATATTGCAATGAACTATTTAGTTCTAATTTCAATGGAAAGTCAACATTAGCCAACATGAAAAAATCAGGACCTGCATTATTTTTAAAGACTTCCAAGAAAAGATATTTTATAAACTTATTTCCTTAATTCATTCTAAAAGCCCAGCAAGATATAGATATAAGGATCTTCTCTGATTAAGCTTGATTTAAGCTTATATTTCTGATTGTACCTCTTAATAGGGGAAAACCTTATTGACCTTACTGAATATTCAATTTATATACTAAGTGGTGTTTTAGACATTTCATCTAATTTTTAAAATTTTATGAGTCAAGGAGAATATTTATATTCCTAAATTAGGTAAAGACAAAGGAGGTTCAATGACTTCCATGAGGTTCCCATGTGAGTACGTGTTGGAGCTGGGATTTAAATTCAGTTTTGTGTTTTACTAAGACTTAACTTCTTAACAACAGTACATTATTAGGTCCTGCCACTTCCTGCACTGATCTACATAATCAAAACCCTTTGTTGTAAGAAAGAAGTGGGGCCATACTTGCAGAGCCATCTCAAACCCATGTTAAAAGACCACTGCTCACCTTCCACACCACTTTCTTTGCTCAGTCAGAGTGATGGGCTCCTAAGAAGATGCCATGGAGTGGAGCATCTAGCTGGGGCAAATTCCTACCATCTGATGAGGGTGGGATCTGCCACAAAGAGCGAATTCCTCATTGGCACATAATCTTACCTTTAATAGCATTTCCCATTAGCTTAGAACAAACCAGGATAAGGCTTTAGGATCAGCTAAAAGTGATAACGTTGTGATGTGGATCAAGGTTTTGAGCCAGGAACTTTCATGCCAAACACACTTGGTCATTTCTGGCTTAAATTGGCATCAAGGAAAAAAAAAGATTGTATAGTGCAATGTGCTTTAAGTTGAGCAATATTTAAGAGACCTAGCTTCTACCCCAGTTCTTTAGAGACTGGTTTTGTGCCATTAGATGGGTCTCATCACCAGTTGAAGTATCACTTTTTTCATCTTATAAAACAACAGAGCCAGGCTAGGAAACTGCAGGGATTCTTGCCAACTAGTGAAAGTCTTATGTAACATTCCACCCTGTGGTAGATAATGATCATAGTAGATTGGGCATATATTCTAGAATATTTCTCCTCTGGAAAAAAGTAGATATGCTTGATTAGATTTGAAGGATACTATTAAAAATATTAGTCATAGTTTTCTAATGAAATTGCACATGTACTTCCTCTCCACTGTATCAGGATTTGTTTATTGAACAAAGAACAGCTTTTCTGAGCTCCCAAAGTGAGCTAAAATTTCATTGGTATTGAGGCTTCTATCCTGCTCCTTGGCTTTAGGAAAGACCTTCTTTAACCCAAATTAAATAATCTCCGTAGGTGTTAATATGTCTTTCCATTTGGGGAATTCAAGGATTAAGTAAGGGTTTTAAAAAAAAACTCAAAGAAACAGAAATGATTCTGTAAATTCTTCTTTCCATTTCCTTATTCTCAGCTAGTCTGATCGTGGTTTCTTCAATGATTCAGGACCACTAAAGGCTTGGCATGGAGGTGGGAAGTAAAAGTCAAAGTATCAGGTGATAGAAATGTATGAAGGCACTAAGGTCATCTCCCTACCCTCTAAAAATAACACTCTTTTCCTCTCCCTGGCACCTTAAGCAATAATTTATTGTAATAGTTCTCAATTTTTTTCTAATTTAAAAATTGTTATAACTGAAATCATCTTTACATAATGCTATTCAAATTACATTGTGTTTAGAGAGTATTTTTCATTCTCACCCATTGGCTGTTAAACCATGATTGGATCACATTACCTTTAATTCAATTTTAGGGCTAATCAGCATATACTTAGGTCTACTTCAGTTATGTCCAGACATTTCTCCATATGTTCAACTTAAACATCTGTAAAGGAGAAGTCTGAAAATTCCAACCATCTAGATTGGCCCAATATAGCTTTAGATTGGAGAGCAGATTGATTTGTCCCCTAACTTTGTCAAACAAATCACTCAGGCCCCTTTCCCAGGTTGGAAACACAGGAGTGACTCATTTCTCTGAATTCTTTCTGCCAGTGGGCTAGTGGACAAGATTGCATTCATAAGGGCCCTGGCACACAGAAACAGTTAAGCAATGCTTATGACTTAACTTAAAAGCATGCCAAATTATATTGTAAGCCACAAAATCAATTTCAGTTTTGTTTTCTAAGACCTTCCTCCTAAAGTGGTGTGGGTAGACCAACAGCATCAACATCACCGGAAAGCTTATTAGAAATTAAAACTTCCCAGGTATCACCTTGCACCTACTGACCAGAAACTACACTTTAACAGGTGATTCATATACACATGAGAAGCTAAGGAATTAGACCCAAGTTTGACCTTTGTGCTCCTAATTCATGACTTGAGTTTAAAGTCACATGTATTCTAGCAGATCAAAAATAGTGTAAAAAAAAAAAATAGGGTAATGGAGCCTCTCACCAATGAGGTAAATGATGGAAACGTAAGGAAATGTGTGCTGAATTATCGAGAGGCTGTTCCAAACTGAAAAGCCCTCATCCCTATCACCTACAGTTGGGCCTGCCACCTGGTTAAGCTTAAAGCTGATTATTGTCATTCAACATTTTCTGAAAATATTGAAATTAAATCTAACCATCTCTTTAAGAAAAGAATAGCTGCATCTTTCTCAAGCTCTTTTGCGTTTGTTTCACAATAATAGGAACATTAAGCCCTAGTTAGTCCAATTATGTTAATATTATATGAGAGCACAAGGTATAGGAACCATACATAGGAGCAAGGCTATTTGGGGGAAAATGAAACACAAAATTACAGTGGAGTGTACCTTTAAAGTGACATTGTAATCCCTGCTTTTTTCAGACAGTATTATTGTGGTGGAGTTATTCATTGAAATTGAGGTTCATTCTCTGTCATTCTGACAAATTCAGGATCTCTGAAAGGTTCTTGATGAACAGCACTCAAAAATGAATGGACCCTGTTTAGGTACAGGATATGTATTGGAGCAGTCAGTGTTTCCTCTCTGGAGCTACCTTCCTAATGTGGAGAGGTCTCACCTTGCGTCTTCCAGCTTTTCCCCTGCTGTCTCAAGAACTGTAGGCAGAATGTAGTCGAGGCTCTGTATCTGTGGGTTCCACAACCATGGTTCCAAACAGCTGTGGATGGAAAATATTAGGGAAAAAATATGCATCTGTACTAAACATTACAGACTTTTTTCTTTTCATTATTCCCTGAACAGAACAACTATTTACATGTCATTTACATTGCACTGAATATTATAAGTACTCTAGAGATGATTTAAAGTATATTAGAGGATGTACATGTAAACGCCATGCTATTTTATGTGAGGGACTTGAACATTCCTGGATATTGGTATTGACAAATACCAAGGGAAGACTATACAGGCTCTGGGGTCTGGAAGGCTAGAAACAGGTTCAAGGGGTCCTTAAGCAATTCATTGTGCTTATGGTAGATGCAGGTTTGACTTGGTGGTAAGAGTTCAGCCTCAAAGTTGACTCCTTTCGAATGATTAGGTCTCTTCATGAGTTGGTGAATGACAGTGCAGGTCTGATTGTCAATGCAGGTCATTCTAATGAGGGTAAGATATACATCACATTATGTAAGTAAGATCTCCAGACATTTATATATGGATTCATTTAGTAGATACTATGTCTGCTTTGGCCACTAGAAATTCAATGAGAAAAACATATGTGGTCACCATCCCCTGGGTGTTTGAGTTTAATTTTTAAAAAAGAAAAAAATTACACATAAAATTCATAATTGCAGATTACCGTGGATGAAAATACATGTTACTATGAGAATAGATACCGCGTCTTATAGTATTGAAAGCTACTTTCCTGAGGAAGTCACTGAGTGAGCTGTGCTCTTAAGGGTGAAAGAGGAAATGAACATGGAAAGGGTAGGTTAGAGGGTAAACACGAAATTGGTGGGGAGATGTGGGAAAGGGAAGGTACTGAGGTATGAGATTGATCAAATTATGTTATGTATATGTATGAATATCACATAATGAATCCCACTATTAAGTATATATAAAACTCTATATATTAAAACTCTATATATTAAAACTCTATAAAAAAGAGTTTGATGGGGAGAACCTTAGAAGCATTGAAGTGAAGCCACTATTGATGCAAGTTGAAGATTGATGATCATAAAGGTGGTAAGGGCCATGTTAAGAATTTCACAGGAATCAGAGTCCGTGCCTATGACATAATTTAGACCAGGGTTTATGGACCCTGATGACCTAGGTTTACATCTTAACTCTACTCTCACTAACTAAATTTGTACTTCTTTGTAACTGAGTTTCTCATAATAATCCATACCTCTTACCTTTGAATGTATTAAATTAATTCATAATACCTAAAGCAGTGCTTCTCAAACTCTTGTCACCTGGAGATTCTATTAAAAGTGCATTTCTGTTTCAATAAGTCTGGAGTGGGTTGAGATTCTGCATTTCTAGCAAGCTCCCAATGGTGCTGGTGTTTCTGTTCCAAAAACCACACCCTGAGTAGGAAGGGTATAAGACACTCAGAACAGCACTCTGTTCAATGTAAATTCTTAAGCACTTAGTAGTTAATGGCTTGAGCACTGACTTTCTACCCTTATCCAAGAAGACTTATGGAATTGACTAATTGACTTTTTTTGTGAGCTCATTATCAGATGAAAATTCCTTTTTATGTCAACCCTCAAAGCTGAAAAATCTCTCTGCTGTGGTAGTGCTCAGTGTTTCCTTAATCAGAGCAGTGTGATGGATCTGGACCCCTCTGTCTTTTGCTCTGCAAAGCTGGAATTGCCTGCAGGATCATCATTCTGAATGTGACTTCTCTTTGCTAATCATAGGAAAGAGTAGAAAAGGAAAGTGCAGAGCCTTGCTTTCTGTGTGCACTGGGTCTGGAGGTATCTTGGAGGCTATATTTTTATAAGAGTCTTTATAGAACTAGCCTTAACTATCTCCACTCTAGGCTTTGATACTATGGTTCCCCATGTATTTCTCTGATGCTTCTTGTTTTAGTCAGCTTTTGTGTTGCTGTGACCAAAAAACCTGACAAGAACAGCTTAATGTAGGAAGTTTATTTTGGCTCTCAATTTCAGAGGTTGAGTCCATGGTTGGCTGACTCCATAGTTCTTGACCTGAGGTGAGGCAGAACATTGCAGAGGAAGGGCATGGTGGCAGAGGAAATCAGTTCAGGACATGGCAAGCAGGAAGCAAAAAGAGAGCTCCACTCATCAGGGACAAAATATACACACCCAAAGTATGTCCCTAGTGACCTACACCCTACTTACCTAATCACCACCCAGTTAATCCATATCAGTAGATTAATCCACTGTTAGGTTATACCTCTCATAATCTAATACTTTCACCTTGAAAACTTCTTGCATTGTCTCACACATAAGCTTTATGGGGACACCTCATATCTAAATGATAAAATTTCTCAATGCTTTACTGGTTTACTTTCCTTTCTATTACCATATGTATGATTTTTTTCTTTAAAAATCTTTTGGAGGAAGAAAGCAATAACTTCTGACCATAAACATTGGGATTTTCCCTGGCTAAACCCCCAAATTCACTTGCAGTTTCAGATCATATACATTATATGCTGCAAAAACAAAACAAAACAAAACAAATACACTGAACTTCCTATTTTCTTATCTGTAGTCATACTGTTTCTTTTGCTTAGAATGTCTTTTGCACTGTCAAGATCATACGCATTTCTTCAAAATTGAGACCCCAAGGTGACTTTTTCCATCGAGCTTCTTTAAGTGCTTCAGAAGTGGAAGGCACTTTCATGCACTCGAGCTAGTTCTCTTAATCTCAGGCTAACTGGTAGGATGGATCGGTAGTGAGTCTATGCTAAAATATAATGATGTGTGCCAAATGAACTCACAGGATAGGTCATATTCTGTACGTAAGTTAATTTTCCTGGGAGGATCTAGCCAACAAGAAGAAGTCTGCAGAGGAAGCCCTTGGGGAAAGTTGTGAAGGAATAGAACAAAAGCCCATTCCAGTCAGTCTAATGTCCCGTGACTGTGTCTAAGTTCTCATGAGAGATGGCTACAGAAAGACATTGAAAGCTATTTCTATGAGTGGTCCTAAGGTACACAAGGCACAGACAAGACAGCTTTGGATTCAAGAAACAAAGAGGGAAGGAAAGACAGCTTGCACATCTGTAATACAACATCCATGTGGTTTCAGCTCAGAAGAGGCTGCAAAGAGCCTAGCATGATTTGGGCACCCTGTAGGGTTGTCAGATTTGGCAAATAAAAATAGACCAAGGACAGATAAAGATGTATTTTTTAATATAAGTATATAGTAAATATTACAGTCTTTCCTTATCTGAATTTCAGATTTAACTAGGTATTCTATTTTGATCTGGCAATTCAAGCTCTGTAGGAATTCACAGAATTACACATCTTCCGACTTCAGCACAGACTTCAGACTATCACAGGGTCACCAGTACTCATTCTAATTCATGGTAGTGGTCACTAGCCAGGAGACTGGAGAGGAAGAGCAAGAAATATCTAGTTGGAGATTAGTAAAAAATAAGCTAAGAACTCTCTGAAATGCACAGGCAAAAGTTTGCAGGGGCCACAGTCTTAGCCAAGTGGTGAAGTGAGCAACTAAAATGTTACTCTTAATATGACCTCATTTGTATACTCTGGCCTTAAGAAACCACAGTTACATTTATCATTTTAATAGTTCTAAGAGATCACACTGGATAAATGTTCCATTTAAGCTAATGCTTTTGTTTTATATTTTAACTGAGATGAAACTATTAAAAAGAAAATTTTGATTAATGTAAATAGATGATGAGCACATTCGAGTGAGAATTTGTAGGTTGGAAGTACTAACAAACCAGAAAGCTGAACCCCTAGACAAGAGAGTTTACCCATTCCATGTATAGAACAGTTCATTGAAAACAAAGATAATGTATGCTGTTAACATTTGTATGATTAGCACTAATAAGTTAATGTTTGCTTTAGAGCCTGTCTTGCTTTCCTTCCAGATTATGAAGCTTTAAGAATAGATATATCTTGCTCACACTTATACCCTTCTCATAATTTTAAAAGAGCATTTTGCATGTAAGAAAGTCCTCAGTAAAATAAACATAAATATATTTTTGTAGGAAGCGGATTCTCATTGAGTGTGGATTTGGGTTGCCTAGATCTGTTTGAACATCATTGACAATATTTTATCACTAAGAATAGAAACCACTGGATACCGTCCTCATGTTCCATAGGCAACTCTCACATAGTACCCATTCCTCATGGGAAAAGCCTACCTTATCATATCCCCCTTCCCAGGAACTGGATCTTCCTGTACAGTTCCATGTTGTGGATAATCTCCAAAGGGTGGAGGCTTGAGTAGGTGTGTTAGAACCTGCATAACAGGGCATGAGGACAGGGGCAGTAGGACACCACTGAATGCCCCTGGGGACAGATAACTTACTGGAGGTCCCCAAAGGAATGAGAGAAGCTCAGGATCTGAACTAGTTTAATGACCCCCTTTCATAGACAGTGTATACCTTTCTAAGGGAATAGCACATAGAGCTGATATTAGCAGGCTGGTACTTATTTTCATTTCATGCTTTTGACCACTTTTACCTTGGGGATTATTTTTAAGAAACTGGGTTATTTCTAGGTTGCAAAACCTGACATTTTTCATTAACTAATCCCATCAGAGTGCCTCTTCCTAAAAAAATGTTCAAGTTTTACATTATTAAACTTGTAAATAGTTTCTTATACAATGATATAATCTTTCTCACCTCCCTGTGATAGAAAAATATTTTGGTACTTTGTAACTAAAGTGATAAGACCTCCTCATTCTCCATATTTCCTTCAGATCAGTAGGCTGCCGACCTGATCATGGTCGAGCCTTAAGCATCACTGGCAATCTGCTCCACAGAGACTAAAGCACCAACTGTTTTTATTGAGGTGGGTCCTGTTTCTTCATGGATTAAAATAGGGGAGCCAGTTATAGACTAAATGCCTTTTTAAATTTTTTCCAATTGTTATGAAAAAGGTAGTAAACAGGAAACAGACAAATCTATGTTTGAATCCAGTTTTTCCTTTTCCTTGTCTGATTTCAGATCTGTTACTTATCATCTTTATCCCTCTGCTTTTATGTGTAAAAAGAAATACTTTTGTTAATTACCGCTCTGCAGTTTCAAAATTTCTTGCACTTGGTAATTTTCTAACAAATTGTACCCTATTTTTATTAGTAAAATCCCATATCATGGTAACACCACAGAAAGAATAGGAAAACAAGTGAAAGAATCACTCACCACCCCTCTCACCAATTGTATAAAACAATTTCCCAGTCTTTGCTTGTAAAGTACACACTCATCATCATAGGGTTCATGTCCCTTTTGAACCTATTTATTTTCACTGTTTCATAAGTGTGGTCATAATTATCATTTTACTGGTGGAACAAAATGTTCAGCAAGTAGCTGTGACATGATTTATGTAACAAGCATTCTGGGGCAGTGTTTTGGGGCTGATTTTCACAATCCTTGCTAGGCATAAGGAAGAGAGCAAAACTTTCTGGCTTGTCAATTGAAATCATAGGAAAAGAGCACTTTCTTACGTGATGTAGAATGTTGCTTTCATAAGTACATCTATTTGTGAAAGTAAAATACAAATACAGGTCAACAAGTTCTAGGGGAGCAGGTGTCCCAAGAAAAATCTTGGAAAGAAATAAGAAGAACTGGAGTTCTTTATAAACCAATATGAAATGCTATAAATTGCTTTTTTAAAGACCACATCCAAGGTTACACTTCTAAGAGTATCCTGTGGCTTATCATATTAAGAAGTAATTTTAACTGTTTTTTACTTGCTATAGCTCAATGATTCTCCAAAAAAACACTTCAGAAACTTTTCAATTACATGATGCCTAGGGCCTCTCCCCAGACCAATTAAATCTGAACCTTGGGGAAAGGACCACAGCACTGGTATTTCTGAGCTCTTTAAATTCCAGTGGATAATCAGATTGAGAAACACTGAAGGACCTTAGACCTGAAAAAGACAACACCCTTCCCCCATCTTACCCAGCTCTTGTGCAAATAAGATGAAAAGATGAAGAAAAATTTTAATCAGGACTCCTGCTACTTCTGAAACTCAGCCTCAAGTTCAGTCTGGTCTGGAGTCCCACTGAGAGAGCAAATGCCCTGATACTAACTACAACAGTACCATTTTCCGTCCAGGTAAGCTACCTCCATAGGAGCTCTGTAGCTCAATGAAGCAGCTTCATCCTCTTTTGTACTTCCCCCGATCTCTAATTGGCTGCCCAGAAATATGATGTCTAACTCAATTTGCTCTGTGCCAAACATGTCTCGAATTGCTCTTCATTGGGAATATGTATCCCTTGACACTTTAAAAAGACACCCTCACTTAATACATTTATGCAAGGAGATTAACAAAAGTAAACTATAGGCACATGGTAAATATTTATTATTATGATGATGTATTCAAATGAAATAGGTCTAACTCAATTTGTTATGTGCCCAACACATCTTGAATTGCTCATCATTGGGAATATGTATCCCTTGACACTTTAAAAAGATACCCTCACTTAATACATTTATGCAAGCAGATTATTAAAAAGAAAACTATAAGCACATGGTAAATATTTATTATGATAATGATGGAGTCAAATGAAATAGACTTTGATAGCTCAAATAAATGCAATATTAGCACTTGAAATAGACTTTCAACTTTTATTAACTTGTTATTAGCTTCCTGATTTCCCTCAAGATAACCTAAATCCCTACACATCCTAAGATGGCCAGTGTTTGCCACTTTGGTACCAATTCATTAATGCTATCTACTGCTAGCTTAGACTTTTGAAAAGCATGTAGTAAGAGATAAATATGTGTCAAATGAATGAAAGATCAGATAAATTAACTCTGGCTTTTTAACCATCATATTATGAGTAAAAAATGCATGATATTAAAGAATTATAATATGTTCCAAGTTTTAGGTTAAAGAAAGTCTTAAGTCGAATTATAGATCTTTTGTCTTTTCACCTGTGAAAATAGCAATATAATTATTTTCTAGATGTTATCTTCTCATTTTAGCAAACTCGAAATATCTAACTCATTCATAAATGGATCCTGGCTTCCCTGGATCAGTGTTGCAAGTCATCCCATACTAAAACAGTATTAACACAATGTCTAATTAAAGAAAAAGTATGTTCATTAAAGTGTAATGAATATTTAAAGTAGTTCCAGTTACACAGAAGCCATAACAATCTAGTGCCCTTCTTGGATCACTAGAAGGCTTTTCCATTAGCTATTCAGTAAATTCACAAATCATATACTCCTCTTATTATTTTCAAATGACAATTATAAATCACTTAATACATGGTGTGAAAGGATGTTTTCCAAGTCAATACAGGTGATGTGGTCTGGACCACTGGCCACTGGTTAACTGTTGTACATTATAGAAGGAAACCTGTACATAGGGCATCCCACTACTACTTTTTACATTAAATACTTTACCCCTGGCAAGCAGGTGAACACATTTCACAAAGTTGAATCTATATGCAGATTCATATAAAATAAGAATAGGCAGATATTCCACATAAAATAAGCAATTAACTCCTTTTGTATTTACTGTTTTAAAAATGTTAAATAATTGTGACTACCTTAAAGGAGTTGAGCATAACTGCAACATATTTTGTGCATGGAGTTTCACAGACTTCTTGGAGAGAAATATTTGGAAACTTATCTTACCAGCACACTTTAGAAAGCTTTGTTATATAAAAAATTCCTTAGTAGCCTACTCACTATTTAACATCTCCTTAGGAAAAAAATTATTCCTCATATATATTTAAAACAAAAGATTTCTATTTGTTCTTTCTCCAGTAAAGAAGGAGAACCTTGCTCAAGCTATCTTTTTTGAACCATTCTGTGTTTGTGGCCTTGAAATTGGTGATAATATTCTCTTAGCCTTCTCTCTGCTAAAAACGTCCTTACACCTAAGACCTCATTCTTGACCTCTTACCCTTTTTGCTTTTAGCACTACAAATATTGAACTTTTTCATTTGAAATATTGACATGTCTCCTGTCTTAAGTGCACATGATGTGTTCTTTATAAAGATATCCTGTATCTTCCCTGCTCTGAATTTTCTCATCTTTGTATTTGCCTCATTTTAATGAATAGCTTTTCTCAATAGAAATGCATTCTATGCTTACATTGTTTCAGGCTCTGTTAGGTACTAGGGCTACAGGTTACAGAGATAAATCACAGACTTTCTTTCCCAGAAATCTACAATCTAGTGGGGGAAAATGACAAGTAAATAGGAAGTAGTATGGAAACTTGAATTGAAGAAGTTTGTTCAGAATGACCCAGAACTGAATAATCCACAGTTTTGGTACTTAATCAGATTCAGTTTCAAGAGCTCTATAATAAAATAATATTTTTAAAAAGATATTACTGGTAAGCTAAATCTTTCAGAGATGCTTATTTCAATAGGTAATAAGTGTATTCATTGAAATTGGGGTCAATGCAAAGCTGCTGTCCATAAGCAGGGGAATATTTTGCTATGATCAGTTACTCTAAAGGTTATGAAGTCAGCATAAAATCCCAATAATGCTATATAGACTTAAAAGTGAATACAAAGCAGGAAATTTTTATGGGTATGGACCAAAAAATAGCAAGATGAAAAAAGCATGAGGGTTATTAATCATCTTCAGGACCTGGCTAGAATATTGTTGAATAGTGGAACTTTCCATGACCCCAAAATCATCCACCTTCAGGTCTTTCATCCATAGAGTAACTGTTAAGGTGAGTGTGGGATTGTTTACCAATAAAACTGATGCATATATACAAGGACAAGACATAGTTTATCATGAAGCATCCACAGTGAAGATGTCAGAACTGTGAAGCAACTTTAACAGGTATTGAGAGCATTTTTAATAAGGACAAAGAATAAAGAACTAAATTCTACTTTTGTTTTGAGTAATAACTGATTTAATCATCATCTGTGACTTAGTGCCCACCTGAGTGGTAAATTAGCATTTTTATTCTCATTAAATAAATGAGTCATTTTTACATGTTTGACAAAAGGTCACATTAAATATTTCTGGAACACAATGGGTAAAAGTAGTCAACAAAGTCTCACATTTTGCTAATTGAAAGGTTATTTGATTTTCTCCCTGAAGATTAATATTTATTTACCAATTATATGACTCCAGGTCTCTGTGTTAAGAAATAGACAATGGAAAGGAAATTTGCATTTTTATAAGGATGTTTTGTGCTAGAAACGTGAAGTGCAACAATAAGTAATTTTCCAAGGAATTTAATCGTCACAGGAGGAAAAGTCTAGATAGTGTTACCTGACCATCCTGTGACTACATTTTTGTTTTATTTTACATATCTCAGTAATTATTTCAGTTATCTTGTTTATTGCTTTTATTTATGTGTTTTCTCTAATGCAGACATAGTAACATTGCAGATTAGGAAGTCTCTTTCTGTAAATATTTTGAAGGTATGGATGGATCAAGTTATATGTGATGTGAATCCACGGGAGCAGTTCTCCCCGGTAATGGCAAGGTGAGCTCACATGGACCAAGTGCTCCATGTCATTTGGAGGGGGCCCTGCCCCAGATAACATCCAGGAACTCATTGAATCATCACATGCAGCCCAATGAGGACACTGTATTATCTTCATTTTGACAATGAAGAAACTGAGGAGTAGATAGTTAAATAACCTAAAATTCCAACGAAACTGGTTGGAGCCAGTATTTTTACCATAGCACCTAAATTTATCATTACTAAACTATGGACCAATCATATAGTTCTCTCTATTTTTAGTTTCATCGCACATAATATTTCTAAAGTTATTTCTAATTGTTTTCATGGGAAACTCAAGATTAAAAGTAGAAAAGGATTCACTGGATCATCAAATTCATCCTCCTCCAGAACTAATAAAACTATATTCCCTATAGCATTTTTTTCCAGAAGCAATTTAGTCAGTTTTATTAAGTTCAATTTATGTGCACCTCACTTAATTGATCGAATTTCTGCCACTTTTCTTGGAAACTCCTCCAAAACCCTAATAAACTTGACTAATGACATGACACATCTCTATTATAAAACTATTTCTCTTTATTATGGTATTCTATTATTCCTTTTTCTATTAACAATATCGAATGACCTTAAATAATTCTTCTTATTCTAATAAGTCATACTGATACCTGCTTTTTATGAAGGCCAGAAATGAAAGTCCATTTCTTGACTTTGTAGAATAGGAACCATTGTAAACTGGGACATTTTTGGTACAACCTTACAGGGATGTCTTCCTGCCACAAATATGGACTGTTGAAACTACCAACACAAATTCTTCTAATTTTATTAAATACCTGCTACTCTGGGGATACCCAGAATATTTGAAGATATGTTGATTAAACATTTACAGAGTTCCTACTGTGTGCAAAATAATGGATTGTGTGTTTCCAAAGCAGTATGAGATAGCATTCCAACCAGAAAGGAATTTACAACTTAATTGGCATGTCACAAATATACAGTGAGTCCACAAGGCAATAAGTGTCCTGTGAGGGGTGTAGACACTACTCTACTACTATTGCTATAGATAGGAATTCAGAGAAACAATGGATCACCTTTATCATTCCTTAAGACTTTTAGGATGAAGTGAGATTAGAGTTAGTTTCAAAAACAGAGATTAGAATCAAGAGGGAGAATGCAGGGAGAACACTTTGGACAAAAGGAGTACCAGTGTTCAGAGATTCTCACCTGGGTGGTAAATTAGCATTTTTATCCTCAGTGAACAAATGGGACAGTAATTCTGTATTCTAGAATTAGGTTAGGTAGGCTAAGTAGAGTCATAGAAATCCCTCTTGAAACAGTTTGTTAGAAAACCATCAATTATACCATTATCTAAGTGAACTCAAGAAAAGCTTAAGTTCTGTAAGTCAGAGTTTCTTAACTTTGGCATTGCTGTTTTCGGGAGCTAGATAAGTAGTTGTTGTAGGGGCTGTTCTGTATATTGTAAGATGTTTAGCAACGTATCTTGCCTCTGCCCAGTAGATTTAGTGCATTCCTCTCCTTCCCCCAGTTGCATAAAGCAAAAGCAAACTCATCTCCAGACATTTCCAAATATCCCTGTGGTGCAAAAGCTCCCTATTGAGAACCACTGTTTGCATCCTATGAACATTAAAGGAATTGGTTCTTTCAGATTCCTCTCCTGTAACACAGACCATCAGGAAAAATATCTTTGTACCTAATCTAAATCCCTCATATGGCATGCTGTCAGTCTTCTTCAGTGGTCTCAGAGGGTACACCTTCCCTGTCAGTATTTAGTCTACTTGGCAGGATATGGGGCACTAATCTCTCTAGAATTTCTAGGATGCCCAGTGAAAACCACTAAAAATTCTCACTAATATTTCTTCTTGATGAAGGAAAACTCTCTAGGCTTGTTCACTTGTCAAAACTGTAGTTCTGTTTAGATTAGAAACCTATTTCAATTGTAAATCCTGTTGGTGGGGGAAGCTCAGCATTTAGGAGATCGCACAGCTGGTGCTTTCTGGATGTTAAATAATTCATCTTCCTTATTTTGGAGAGTCAGAAACAGCAAGTTGAGATGCTAAATCCTCAAGGTAATATTGCAAAGCCTAGTCACTGGCACTAAGGAGGTAAAAACGTACTAAATCACAGAGGTCATCCTCCACAGCCTAAGGAGAAGTCAGAAAGAGAATGTCATTTGCTAACCTGATTTTCCCCAAATCTGGTAACAAAGGGAAGATGGGAGGATCTTTTGAAATTCAGCTAAGAAAAATCAGCCTTTGGGTGTGTTGTATATATTGTCATACCTGGTACAGTTCAATTTTCAAGTGAAATGTTTTGACCTGCCTAAAAAATATTTTTCTTCAAAACCAGAGGGTAATCATGGAAATGGAAAACCATCTGTTCAATTGCAGTTTGTAGAAAATAGATGACATATGATCAACTGCTTGATGATAAATATTTCTCTTTGTGCTTTTGATCATCACACTGGGTTATTTATTGAATAATCCATTTTAATCCAAATTGTCCTACTACTTGTTCTAAGCTCATCTTGGATTTTCAGGTTATTCTGAAGCTGCATTAAATCCTTCAGAATGCTTGACTTTTGTCACAGTGTTCCATAGTAGTTACTTACCACATTTTTAGGTAACCAGTAATCTTAGAACTTCTATTTCTATATTTTGTAAAAGAGTAACATTCTTACCAGCATGCCTATTTTATACCTTAATAAGAAAACCCTTTCATATATTTTAGGGTACATAGGTGTGCTGTTTTATATATATACACATATATATATATATACACACACATATATATATATATGCTCCTATCTTAGTCACTTCAGGCTGCTATAACAAAAATACCATAAATAGACTTAAACAACACGCATTCACTTCTTGTAGTTCTAGAAGTTGATGAGTCTGAGATCAAGGCACAGACAGATTCACTGTCTAATGGAAGTCACTTCCTGGTTTGTAGACTGCTGTTTTGTCTCTGTGTCTTTACATAGTGAGAGTGCTCTTCAGGGTCTCCTATGAAGGCACTGACCTTATTCATGAGGGCTCCACCCTCATGACATGATCACTTCACAAAGGCCCCACCTTCCGAACATTATCACATGGGGTTTTGGATCTCAGCATACTACTAGTGTAAGTGATCTCAAAAACCTTTACATTTTGATCTATGCTATTTGAGTGGTTGACTTCATATGATACAAACAAGTAAAACAATTTTTTCCATTGATCAGGACTTGCATTTTTGTATTTTACTCTGCTGAATGTAAATGCAGAAAATGGTAATGTAAAGAAGTCTGCATGCAGCCCTTACTGTTACTGAGGCAATGCAAGCTTCTAAATGATAATTAGTTTTTTCCCCCTGCAGGGGGATTTTCTCATGGTACATCTAGAGACAAAAATTTGTATTTTCCAATGGAAAACTGATCTGGTGTTTTCTGTAACAGCTCTATTCTTTTGAGAAAAACAAAACTGGAAAAACACTGTAGTCATTAGAACAAGAAGGAAGGAAAGGCAGGGAAAGTTCTAGCAAACAAAATCTCAATTTCAGTTCATTTATTAAACTCTTCCTTCATAAAAACAATAGGGGTAAAGACATTCTGGTGATTGGACCCATGGGCCAGACAACCTAATATTCAGGCTTTGGAAGTGAATCTAAGACATCACAAATAATATTCAGCTTATGGAAGTGGTGCCAGGGGAGGTTTTATGTGCATCCACACTATTTTTCCCTTCATAATGTTTTCTTCAGAAGTTAGGGATATAACCTGAGCTTCTTAATAACACAGCGTCCTTTAACATACCCCAAAGATGAGCATTTAATTCAAAGAAGCTTCCTTTTTATTATGTTTTAAAGATGTTTTCCTTGGGAAACTTCATTTTAAGTGAATTTTATTTCATTTTAGGAATTGACAAGTGGCATCATAAATTAAGTGTTATTCTGCATGATATGTATTATTAAATAACTTACGGGATGTTTTAGAAGTCAGAACAATTGGCAAAACCATTTCAGTGTAATATTAGCAAGTTTAGAAGGATACAATGAAATAAAAAAAGAAATTTCTGGAGAAGTTTAAAATGAGGGTCTCTAAAGATAATATATTATCTATAATATTACACATATTATAGATATATGGTTAAACATATAAGTATATTTAATGTTATAACTGATATTAAAAGGTAAAAAAGAATCCATCCTATTAGTTAAATATATACTTGATTAAATGAAGACATGATGGTAGGAATATAGCTGAAACTTTTATCTGTCAGAATTCCATTCAGAAGAGGCTAGGAGAGTTCATTTGTAAAGCTTCATAAGACTGGGACTGTCCAACAGAGCTCCTTGCTTCTTGAATTATTTTATTCCATAGAGAAGCTGCTCCAATGGGAATGAGCAAGGTTTGAATGTGTGTGAATGACTGGAATCAATGATCTATTATATAAAATGTAAAGGACTTACCCATGAAGGAAAGACATTTGAAAATCACCTAAACAGTTCAGATTTGGCAAATTTTAGAGTTGCTCTCTGACTTATTTTCCCAAGCAACTTATATTAATTTGTTCCCTGGCATTATTTACAAATCTGAGTATTAACTCTCCAATTTTACATTTTTACCAGTTGTCTGAATGTCTATTCAAACAAATTGTAAAATAGTAAGTTTGGCTCAGTCACCACTCAACTGAGACCTGGCAGCTACTAAGCCTATAACTAACCTTTTGATATAGACATTAATCACCTTCTTAAAAATTTTAGCCATTCATTCATTCATTCATTCAACTTATATTTTAGTAAGAAGCTCCTGTATGCTAGGACATGCAGTGGACACTGAGGGAATCAGGGTGCATTAAACCCAATCTCCCTCTCCAAGCTGCAGAGATTAGTGGGCAGAAACCTCATCTCTGGAATCAGATAGACCTGGGATTGCATTCTGACCTTGTCACTCACTGGGTGTGTGGTGTCGGATAAATGACATTATCTCTAAGCCAAGGCTTCCTCGTTTTAAAACGAGGATAATACTGGGAAGTATTCTATAGACCAAAGGAAGGATTGAGTGAGACACACTTTCCAGTGATAATAATAAATAAACAGTGAGTAAATATTAGCTTTTATACTTTGAAGGGAAGAAAAATTAATTAATTAACTAACAGAAGTCTCTAAGATGGGGATCCTGGGAACCTCTTGTCACCTTATAAATAAGAAAATGAAATGAAGTACCTTATGTGGGTAGAGATATTACTGGAATAATCAAAACCTGACATTTTAGAATTATTACAATTAAACATTTTAGAATGGGATTCAGGAATTACTCAGTTCCTAGTTTCTGCTGAGTTACAAAAAGGAAAAGAAATATGCTATAGAAAAGTATTAGACCTAAGGAAAACTTTTTAACTCTAAGGGTTGTTAGTAAAATTTATCACCCCCAAAAAATGTATTTTTGGAAATATGACATGCTGCTGTCTACTCTGAATGATTTGGATGCAGGACTGACTGAAGCCAGAGGGGTGAAATCTGTAGGATCTTCCTCTTCTCCCTTGATTGATGCAGGGCTGATATGCAGAGTAGACAACTTATAATAAAACACCATGGCAGAGATGGAAAAGGTGTAGTGAAAGGTCAGGAGAAATAGATGGCAGTTATATTTCTAGAAGGAATGGGGTATATTCGGTAACGTGTGGAATTGCATAGTCTTTTGAAGGTTTGATACAGAAATACTAAGATTATATATTCTGTTTGCAAATCCGCTTAAAATTGCAGCCTCCAAATCTTATGGTGCTATTGCACTGAAACCCAATGGCATTTCAGTTAATAAGATGCTGATTGACAGGATTTTGCAGGCATCATTTGGAATGCATGGCAAGAATATTTGGAGATTTAAACCTCTAAATTCCTATGTTTTTTCATTTTCAAAATTCATATGTTACTTATTTGAATAAAAGAGGATTCAAAGTACTCAGAAAATGGTGAGTAAATAAAATTGGAGTTTACAGATACCTGTTTTATGTGCTGGAGAATAGGAATAACTCTTCTGTAAAGTGCCAGGCAATCCATACACAAATGAGGATGACTAGGTGCCACTCAAACTTCATTTTTAAAAACTGACTGGAGCCAGTTTTGTTGGTGGGCTGCACGTTGCTAGCTCCTGCCTCGGGTATTTTAAAAAACAATCGACTTTTCAAAATGATGAGTAGTGCTTTTTCTCTAGTGGGTGTCATACATCCTCAATCCCAAATTGGGATTGTATATCTGTGTTTTCTTTCTGTCTTCAGAATATAGCATCTAAAACTGCAATTCAACCAGGAAGACTCCATTCTACAAAATTAGACAAATAGAGTATATGTTCTTATTACATAGTTGCTTTCAATGTAGAAGTCATTTGTGGACCATGAAAGGTTGAGTGAAAGGAATATAGTTCCAGATGACTGGAGAATACCCTGGAAGTGTGTTAAAACTTTCTGACAGCAGAGAGTGGAAAATATGAGATTTTTTTCCTCCATGCAAATATTGTTCCTTTAGTAAAACCGCCTCAGTTTGCACGTACAAAAATTAAAATATTAATGAAAAATACATAAAATAGCATCATTCAGCTCTCCCTGGGAAAGGCCTTATAGGATGAAGTAGTTAATGGGCCCTGTAATGAGGCTCAATTGGTAAAAAGAAGGTTCCTATTCTTATTCCTTTCTTCTGTTCTTCCCCTCAAACTTCTGCCATCTTTGCATTCTAATACTCATATATTGGAGACAATTTTACTATAGATTTTGGATCAAGGGTGTAAACCTGAAGACTCTCTGCTTCTGTCTCTGGGTTAAATAGCATTTCTTTTTTAGATCCAGTAGAACTCTGAAAAACTGGTACAGTGCAATCTGAAAAGTTTTATCCCCTCCAGGATGCAGACTGCCTCACTTTCATAAATACCTGGCATCTGGAGGCACATTTTTCATTTTTGAATATGGGCAAAATAGGTGCTAAGCTATTGGTACACATTTTGGGTGGTGTTTCTTAGAGTCATTATACATAGACTTTAAAGGCATTTATACATAGGCATTTGAACGCAAGGAGTGAAACTTTGGGGGGGTGGCTTGAGATCTTATTCATGCTTTCCTATTGTAAAGAATCCTTTAAGGCAAATATGTGATATGTTTTATTGCTTTAATGACTTTAAGACCAAGGAAATGTCCAGAAGGGGCAAGTATGCAAGAGGTGTTCCTGGGTGTGGTTGCTCAGCCTGTAATCCCAGCTGCTCAGGAGGCTGAGGAAGGAGAATTCCAAGTCTGAGGTCAGCCTGGGCAATTTAGCAAATGCAGTCTCAAAAAAAAAAAAAAAAAAAAAAATTTACAGGGGCTGCTGAGGATGTAGCTTAGCAGTAGAGCCCTTGTCTAGCATGCCTGATGTCCTGAGTTGTTTTCCAGTACTGTAAAAACAGAACACAAAATTGAGAATAAAATGCAAAAAGTGAGAAAATAGAATCTCAAAATCACAAGTCATAGTCTTCTGATTTCAAAAGTCACAAAATGCTACCTCTCAGCAAAGAATAATAATTAAATACTTTTATAGAAAATGAATAATGTTTATGTAGTAACTTTATGAGGCACGTGTCTCAGATTGTCATCTAGACATTGCTAATAGTTGTGGATATAAAAAAGAACAGTTTGAGCTAGAAAAAATTGCTGGAAAATAATTTTGGCAAGTCTTAGGGTTAACATGGAAATCTATTGAATTGATTTTGTGTGTTCATTTTTATTAAAGGTACGATCGTATCTTTGAAGCAGTAAATACATTTAACAAATGGATTTGCTTATATCTTTGGGCTTTTAAAAAATGTAGTTACTCTAATTTGTCCCCGTTCTAATATTTGTTCCCCTGTGTTATCTAATTAGTCAATGATAATTTCTCTCTGTTCTGTACACAGCAGAAAATCAACAAATATGTTTGATACATCAGCTAAAGAACTAGACCCAAGGCCACTGACTTTCACCAGAAATCTGAGTAGACCTCCATTTGGTCATCTTTCTTTCTGGCCACAATCCCTGGGTAAAAAATTAAACCAGTGAGAGAACTAAGGCAACTGTTTGCAGTATTGAATTTTCTTGGTAGTCTTTCTTGATTTATCACTTTGTTGATTGATATAATATTTATTAAGTTTCCACAGTGTCAGAGTCTACCTAGTGTTTTGATTAAAGCAAGACCTAGAAACTGCAGACTACATCTGTAGGGTAGAAAGCAAGGAGGAAACTGCAATGCAGTTGCCTAGGGAAGTTGTCTGAAAAAGCAGTCCAGCAAACAGCATCTAGAATAATAAAACTGGGTCAGCGACTTGGTTGGAAAGGGCAGCTGTCTTCATTTGGGTCCATTTTTCTATCCAGAGGGCTGATCTGGTATTTTTATCACACCTGTCCACTTCTGTGTAAGAATCACTTTGTAGGGAGCAGGGGCCCTTTTCCCAAACTTGAGTCAAAATTTATATTTCTGTTGCATTTTACATTGAGGTACATTGCTTATTTTACAGGTTGTATAACTAAGATTTCTGGAAAGAAATTTTTGAAAGACACAAATTCCAGAGACACAGAGCCAGGACCAAGTTGGCTTAAATGCAAATCTCACTCCAAGTTTGTGATGTTTGCCCTCCTGCTCACTGCTCCATGGAAGCTCTGTGGTATCATTCTTACTTCTATGCAGGAATCCCTTATTTGGAGGCATGGGTTTGGATTATAATTGTTCAACATACATGGTGTTAGTAAGTCAAAATATGAAAGAAAAGTTGAGGAGTAGAAAATTTTCTTTCTCTTTCCTGGAGTTAATCAATGAGAAGAAAATAACATATTTATACGTAACACTGTATTACTGGCCCTTGTTAACATCCCTCACCATTCAGATTGTTAACTTTGAAGGAGAAGAGGACAGTCTGTTTGGCTCCTACAGTTTTGACCTTGAGCACTAAGATTCTAATTAATCTGTCAATATGTTTCCCTACATGTCTTAAACTATAGCAATCAGCAAAGGAATTCTGCAACATGTAGCTTTTTCCTCCAGCAAACAAAACACATTTAATTTTTTTCTAGTTATAAAATTACTTTTACACATAATTTCAGATAACTCCTAAAAGATAAAAAAAGAAATGGAATAAAAGAAAAGATATGTCTATATATATATGCTAGCAATTATATAGTTACTAAACTTCAATTTTAAATTTGGGTCAGTTTTCTGGATAACTGAATGGCTAAAAATTTTTTTTAAAGAGGAAACATTGCATGAGACTCTTGCTAGACATTAGGGGAGCTACCAGTTTTCCAAACTCTGAATCACAAAAGATTGATGTGCTGGACAATAAATTCAGTGACATTTTTGGTAAGTGCAGAGGAAGATCATATGTAGCTTTGGATATTAGTAGCTTTGGATATTAGTAGCTTTGGATAAAAATGGAGAGGGTAGTGTTAAAACAACTTAATGATGAGAGTTCTGTGAGAGGGCTAAATGGATATATTGAGGTAGCTAAACCTCTCATGTTCAAACTGGTACCAAGGAGAAATTTTAACATATCCTGTGGAGTGAGTGGGCAATGTGTCCTTTAGGTCATCTTCACCATCGTTACTTTATTTAGCTAAACGTTTGGTAAGAGTTGGATTTCACAGTGTTTGAAGTTGGGTTCTTTGATAGGAGCCTAAGAGCTGGTGTCCTATATTACTAAAGGAAGTTGAATGTGGTCAAAAACCAGAAGATGCAGTAGCAGGATCGATATTCTATTATGAAAATGGAGAGTCTAATTATATTCTCACCTGGGTAGAGGTCTGCTTTCTCTTGATTCAGTGGTATGAATTAGTTTATTCACTAAATTGAACTCATTACTGCTAAATCCCCTAGGAAACACTCTTTAAAACTAAGTTTATCTCACCATAATACAGAGGGCCTGGTAATTTACAAGTCTTAATATTTGAATTCAGGTTGAGGCATGCTTAAAGCATGCTGTTCAGAATGGATACCTGTTGTAATCTTTACCATAAATACAAAGATGCTGCAGTTTAAAAGACATCTGGAAATACCCTCAAATACCTGGTCCTTCTCACTCATATTTGAACAAAATGAGACTCACCTCTTCAGGTGTTGCAATGCAGCATCGTGGTGAGCCAAAAGGGAACTCTAAACTTGACTCCATTGGATGTGTTGCCTTAGACAAGCTTCTTGATTTCTCTTTGAAAATTGTGAATAATAATACCCATTAACCAGGCTTGTTGAGGCAACCAAAGCACTGAAAACCACCTACCAAAGTAACTAGCATATGGGAGACATTTAAGATTCAGTTCTCTTTTTCATTTTTGCCTCCTCCTTTTCCATACTACAAGGTTGCTGATGAAATTACTCATTATTTGTAGTTTTGAATCCTCCTCCTGTGGGACCTCAAATGTATCAGTGATCATTAAAACTCATTTAATTGTGGAAACTAGAAAGCAAAACACACCCCATACTCATTACCCACTTCCTGATTCCTCTGAAACAAAACTGGATTACAGTTTGGGTGTCCACTGATACCCAGGGAGGGAGGAAATTGCCTCAGGACTGTGGAGGCTGCACTTCTTGGTATTCCAGTTGTTATAAGGAAAAATTTAGTATGAATAGTTAACAGGATTCATTTCTGTATCCCAGAACTGAAGAAAATAGACTTATCGCAAATAAAGATGAAGAATATAAATTAAGTTATAAAAGAAAACGTGAACAAGAGGGAAAGCAAAGTGCTTGGGTTGATAGACTGTCATTACCCTGCGTGACCTCACACATATGAGATGGATGAATGCGTGTACTTGAATTAAGATTTAGAATCATAGCATTATTAAAGTTTAGAATCAGGAAAAGATTTCCTATTCTCTTGCTACTCAAAGTGAATTTCATTAATCTGTAGCATAGCATCATCTGGAGAATGTTAGAAATGCAGAATTTCATCTCAAATGCACTGAATCAGAATCTGCATTTCTGCAAGATCACCAGGTGATTCTTTTGTACACAAAAGTTTGAGAAGCACTGGACAAGTTGATACTCATCCCCTTTTCATGTATGCTTCATATCTGATATGCATTTCCTTGTTTTCATTGAGTCCCTGATAAAAAGTTGTCATTGAGGCTATCAACTAGGTTGAAGACAGAGTGCTCCAATCAACCTCTCAAAAACTCTCAAGCCTAATCTGATACCACTGCTTAAATCAGCCTGCTGTTTAGAAATACAGATTCATCTCATTACATATCGTCATCCTGAATATCTTTCTTCCTGTTTTCCATAATAATATCATTAGACATTTTCTCTGGCATTTTAATTGTGCAATGTATCGTGCACACAGAAGAACACATAAAAGAGAGCTGTATACTGTAAAGGATAATTACCAGGCAAACACCCATGTAAACAACAGGGTCAAAATATAAATCGCTTCAGGTAGCTCAGCATCTCTCAGGCATCTTATCCCCAGTGGCATCCCCTTTCTTCTTTGTAGTGGTAATAAACCAAAAATGTATGTCTTCTGTGAAAACTTCTTTCCCGTGTTTTCATTTTCATTTTTCCTACTAACCATATGATTATATTTCACCTATTTTTGAACATTATATAAATGGAATTCTATGATTTGTGTTCCTATCTACCATCACCAGTCCTTGTATTTGTGTCATTTATCCATGTTGATTTGTTCAGTTTTCACTGATCCCTTTGATTTGCTGTTACAATACCTCACTGAGTGCTTATTTCATAGTTTATTTTTTCTGATGTTCATGGATGTTTATGTTTTCTGCTCTATGGAGCCATAAAAGACAATACTGCCAGTAAACCACTCACCTCTCCTCGTGTGTGTAAATAAAAGCTTGTCAAGATACCACAGCCGAAAGAAACTTCCAGAGCCATGGAAACTTTGCATCTTTAGTGTTATTGCACAATGCCAGAGGTTTTCCAAAATAGTTTCACCCATTTATGTTCTCACCTGTGGAATAAGTGAGAATCTTGTCACTGTCCATAGAGACTTTTTCAGATGTGGCCTTGAAGCAGGCCAGGTGCACTGGGTTCTGAAATCCTTTGGCATATCAGCTTGTGACTCTATTTAAAAACAAAACAAAAAACAATTCAATTCATATTTTCATCATCCTTACCTGTTGTCTTGATTTCTTACCCACCTGCCTTGAGGCTCAAATCAACATTGATCCACACAGACCCAAGTAGGAATCTGCACTTGCTCTTTCCCAGAATTCTGAAGCCCCTCTGTTCTCTGTCATCAGCACCTCTCTAGGCAGTTTAGAGTCACCTCCTGTTCTCTTAGAACAGAGGGTGGCAATTCACCCAGGTCAGATAATTTAAAAGCATCATTTAGCAATGTTTTCATTATCTATTTCTTCCTCTATTTAAATTCCATTTACCTTATACTTTTTCCATTCCTTCATTCTCATTGAAAGACTGAAATTAAATCATGGTTTTAGTCTTTATTTTTTTTTCTTTTTGGTCAGCCAGTAGGAGTTATATTACTAGCCTGAAGCAGTGGGTTTATTTCTTCTCTTATCCAAATAGGGAAATTAAAAAAAACAAAAACAAATCAAACCTTAACAACATTAAACAAAAAGAACTTTTTTTCCTTTTAGTACTTGTTGGCTCATTTTGAATTTAGCCTTCTGGACACTTCTTGTAGATCACAGTGTTCTTTTAAATTGCCTTTTTTTTATTTGGACCTCTTCTTTTAAGAGTTAAATCACTGGGGGATATTATGTGCCATCTCATTTTCTATCTGCTCTCCACGTTTTCTTTCTTGGTGGAATTACTTCTGTTTCCTTAGTCTGAACAATATTTTTGGTACCTTGCCAACCTTTGATCACCCTTTTTCTGTTATGGAGTTGCATGTCATGAATTCTGTCAAATTTTTCTTTTAAACCTCTGAAATCTTCCTTTCTAAAGTTCACAGTGCATATCTGACTAAGCCCACGCTTGATCAAAATGAGAATTTTAAAGGGAAGAAAAAACACATATCTGTATAAATTTCCTTTATGATGGAAAAGAGTGTTGGCTTTTAGAATTTATTTCTACTTTTTGACCTTGTACTGTGCAGTCCTCTTTATGTACCTTCCAAATCCCTCCTCTTCTTGCTTTCCATCTTTTCTCTTGGCTGCCCACAACTTTCAATCTGGCTTTGTAGCATAACCTCTTTCTGTTGTACACTGTATTTCTCTTGGTTCTCTTTGCCTAACCATTTCTCTATGTTCTTAATTTCTCAGGAAAAACAATGAAAGTGTTCAACTTTTTACCATATTTCAGGTGTGCAATTTGACTCATTACCATCCATCTGACATTGCAAGCACTCGATAAAGGAGGTCTATGGACTTGAGTCTCAAAATTGAGTGTGCACCTATTATAGAAAAAAATTACCCAGTGCTATTGCATAAATAATGATAAGGCAGACTTTACTCAGAGAGATGGCCATGACAAGTGTAGAGACCAAAACAATGGAGTTTTTAAATGACCAAGAGAGATTGGGCTCAACTATGAATTTTAGGAAAATTGGAAATTTATAGCCAAGGAGCAAAATGAGAGTTGGTGGATAGAAATTACTAAGAGGAAACATCAGTGGTAAGAGAGATTCTGGCTAAATGGACTTTGGCAGGATTCTTGCTGAGGGTGGAGGATGAAGAACATGATCGAATATCCGGGATGATCATACATGGAGGATTCTGAGAACATTGGGCAAAAACATACATGGACATGGAAGTCCAAAATTCAAGGTCAGTTAAAAATGAGATCAAAAGAGAAACCTCAGTAGAGTTTGCCCAAGGAGAGAATCTTGAAACTAGCCTGAGAATAGTTTCTGATTCAAAAAATCAGAATTCAGAGTTTGAAGTCTACCAAGTTCTTAGGTGATGTTAAAGCTATTGGTCTCCAGGGAACACGCTCTGAAAACCACTGTGCTGGAATAAAACAACATTTTCTGAAAATTCATTTTCCTGATTCTGACTGACGCAACTCATCCTCATTTTGTTGTTGTTGTTGTTATAGATGGTAGAGTTTGACCCATTAGTGTAGAATCCTATATTGTCATCTTCTGAGTCTTTCAAAAGTATATTACATGTATCAGGAGAATAATACCTCAATGTATTTTTCTGCAAAAGGAAGAAATTCTTATTCATCTACCATGAAGATAAGGAAAAAAAGGTGATATAAGGAAGAAAACCAAAATTGTTTACACTTTGCCTGTGAAAACATTTCAGTAAACATGAATAACAGAACATCATGATGATGTAGCTGACTTTTGTGAGAAATGCATCACCTCTTCCTTCTTGGGGTGATGGTGAATGTAGATTGTGGGCGATAGTAAATGATTCTGGAAAGGGAGGTACTTTGCTGTTTCTGGTAAGGTGGCTCATACCTGTATACTTCTAACTAGCAACACATTAGTTCACTTCTTCAAATCATTTTATCTCTTAATCACTGGGAAATAAGATGATTAAAAAGTGAAAACCCAAATTTTCACTGAGTGGAAAGAGTTTATTCTGATAAGAGATGGGGGCCTGCAGTGACTAGGTCTTGGGTGAAGGATCTGCTGACAGACCTGGGGAAACTACAGTGTGTAACAGCACAGAAGTAAAAGGAACAGTAATGGAACAGGACACGGGGGCACCAGAATACCCTCTCCTACATAAACACCCTCCCTGTTACGCTACTCAAACATTTGCATAAATTTGCCAATCTTTATTCAAAAATTAATAATGCTATAAATCTCTGAGATCTGAAAATATTAATATATCTAATGATTTCCCTCCATCAGCTTTTTTTCTATAAAATATTAACCAAAGGATCTTTGGATAATCTGTAATTTTTCCAAGGAAATTAGAAGAGTGCAGTAGTGGCCAACTGCTTATCATTATACCTGGCCCCTGATTCTATCCTTGTGGTGAGGTCCACACCCAAACATCCCATCTGCCAGGCTCTACTTTGGCAACCATAAGTCCTCACCTAGTAATGACTGTCCTTACACATCTTTCATCCAGATATGCCATCATGGAGATATAAACTTGCATTTTTAGAACCTGCCATTCAGGCTCTGAGTACCTGTATTTGTGTTGTGTATGAATGTGTGTATGTGTGTTTGTGTGTGTGTGCGCACATGTGTTCACCTATATAATTATGCATTTGTTGAATAAAAGAAATAGCACAACTAATTTTAGTCAGAACTGTACAGTATACTCAAGATCCCTTTTTGTCCCAGTGCCCTATGGTTCCCTAAAACACATAGTGTCCCTAATGTTCAGGGACTACCTCGTGTCTGACTTTTCAAAACCTATTTATTTAATGGGTGGTTACTTCAGGTCTTGCTCTGTGCTTTGCAAAGTATTAAAATTTTCTCTGGGCCACTTTGCTAGTGGGAAAGAAACAGCACCCAAGTTAATTATTTCCCTCCATAATCAATATTCCTAGGGGTGATTTTCCAGGGAATGTAACTCTTCATACACCTTCTTATCTAACACATGATAGTAGCACCTAATATTAAAAGCTTCAAACCCAAATAAGAGTTTGAATGTGTAGCTAAAGAAATCAATGGAAAAGATGCTTAAGCGAAAGCAGAAACCTTGTAAATACATTTGAGCTGGTCTAATTACCATTTTGACATAAAGAGAAAAATATTAATTACCTGAATCCCATCCATCTGCTTGCAGTTCATGCTTTGCCCTTCTCTATCTGTTGCTACAAGTCTCCACACATCTAGATATAGAGTTTTCAGAAATATGGTCTATTTCTTACTGCTTAACTTCACTTTCTGGGCACAATGAAAAAGGGCAGATGTGTGCCCTGGGGTGGGGCTTGACATGGAGCATGCAAACTCCACTGAGTTCACAGAGGCCAAGGTGGAGGCCTATATCCCTTTATGGAGATGGGCCACCGAGTTAGCACCCCTGGAGACATTCGTTCCTGCAATTGCCAAATGTGGACATGGCTGGTCCTGAAAGTCAGGGAGATTAAAAAAAGCACTGAGCTCCAAAGATTATTGGAAAGGATGAAAAGAGTACAAAGCATCACTTTTTTTTTCCCCCAGAGGCCCTTAGGCTTCTCCATGTCCATATTCTAAAATCACAACACACACAAAATGCAACAAATTCCCTTAATTACAATGATCTAGATCTACACATTTCAGGTAAACAGGATTTCTATAACATTGAAAGGAGGTTAATCTTAGTAACCCTGAGAGATATGACTTACTGTAGTGGCTGCATTTCAAACTTAAAATTTGCATATGTAAATTAGAAGACCAATTGGTTTTTCTATGAATCATACATAACCTTGCCCTTTCTGTTCAGAAAAGACATGACACAGGAAGGAGAGATTTTAGCTGATGAGGTGTGTACTGCTTTGTACCAAAAATGATTTTTGAGAAGATGTTTTATGGTAGATGATTGCAAAGCAAAAAATGAAACATTTATCCTGCCTTAAAGGAATTTCCAGTAGAGAAGAAACAAAAACAATGAAAATGCCACATAATAATTATAAAGTCACAGTAGTGATCCAGAAAATATCAAAAAAACTTCAAAGGAGAAAATTTTTTTGAAGTTTAAGGTTTTTGAAAATTTTTATGTCAGTTCCAACTTTTTGTTTTCTACTGATAAGAACTTCTCTTATAAATGAATAGACCTCTCTCAGACATTTCTGAATGTTTTCTTGGAAATACAGATTTTTTTTGTAGCCATATTGATCCAACTTGAAAATCTGTTCATTTTATTGTAACAAGCAAATGTGTTATGTTGTCAAAATTATCCTTAATGCTATATGCTATTATTTCATTATAGGGGCTCATTTTTTATTGACTCCTTATTAATGAATTTTACTCCTGCCTACCAAAAATATTGGTATGTAAAATTGTTAGAACTTTGGAACCATTCACACACACACACACACACACACACACACACACACACACGGCCCTTATTCCCTGCTTAAAATGCTCTGCTGATTTCTGTGGCCCTGAATACCTGAATAATCATGTTGCCCTTTACAAATAATTCCTAGCATATTCAATAACCTAATGTAATGCCTCTCTTTTCATGACTAGTTCCATTCTTACAGATGCTCGGCTGTGAGACAGGGAATCTGTGGGGTTCCCTCTAAAGATTTTCATTAAGTTTTACCCAGCACAGAAGAGTACTTTTTCTCCACACTCACATTCTTTTAGCTATTTTTTAAACGCCTGAGATGAGTTTTCTGGAATCTGTCATTACTATATGCTGAGCACATGATCCAGAGAAGTCCCTGCTTCTGTGGAGAATAACCAAGTCAAGGACAAGGGTGCATCATTATAATGAAATGCAAATTTCTCATTAAAAGGCAAATCCTTCATCTTCAACTTGACTGGTGGAAATTCCCTATTAAAGCACTGAAAAAAAAGTTCCAAGTGAAGACTGTTCTTTGGATTTGAATTACTTTCATTTAATGATTTAGAAAATTTGAGGGCACTTTAAGCACATGTCCTAAAAAAATTATTCTGAGATAGCTAAACAAATGTGAGCAAATAGGTTGATGGTCATTATAATTTCTCCTTTAATATAGTTATTGGTGAAATATTTCATTGACTTAGACTTTGCATGAGATGTTGCTGTTTTGCAGCATTATTTTGCTTTTTTATAAGTTTTTCAGAAATTATTTTCCTTATTCTGGAGGATTTTTTCCATTGCTTCCAATCTTCTCATATTATTCATTTTTCTGGACAAATGTGGCCTTAGCCATGTTTGTAAGCTGATATTGCTGTAGCTCTTATGTTCTTAAAGAGAAGATTATCATGAGATTGTTACGGACAGTAAGGAGATTGGTTGAAGGGGGTCTATCATGTTCATGGAGAACACTGCCATTGTATGTTGCCACAGAGGAGGAGATTAGCTAACTGAACAGAACAAGGAGAAGTGGGGATTTATACCCAAGAAGTAGGATGGGGACCAATGGATGAAATATTACTAAGAGATAATGTCAGGGGCTGGGAATATAGCTCATTTGGCAGAGTGCTTGCCTCACATGCACAAGGCTATGGGTTCAATCTCCAGCACAAAAAAAAAAAAAAAAAGAGGTAATGTCAGGAGTAAAGGGGGGATTCTGCCTAAACTGACCTAACTGGATTCTTGCTGAAGATACGCTGGGTGATTAAACATCAAAGGGATTGGTGATGGAGGATGAGAAACAAATTAGATATTGAGGGTGGGAAGTTCCTGCTTAATTGTCTTTGCAGGATTCTTACTAAAACTGGATTTTATAGGGAAGTACACAGACATGTCTAGAAGTTTCAAGAACCTGATTGAAGTTTGTTCAAGCAAAGAATCTTTGAATTTTCCTTCTTGAACAATGGAGAGAAGTCTATTTTCTAATTCTGTCACTTTTGGTTCATTAAGGACCAGCTGAATCATCCATTGGGACTTGTAAGTAGAGGATATTTGATATTTGTTTGATGATGTGAGCCATCAGGCATTTAGTGAAGAAACTGAATGAATTACTATGAAAAAACAAAAGAAAGAAAGAAAACCAAAGATTAATAGTTGGAAACCCAAATCAGAGTCTAGAGGGCAGTCCATTGAGGTTTTTCGATGTGAGGCTTGAAACATCTTCATTAGGTGGTGGAGTAAGAATGGCAGTGATAATCTGAGAATTGTTCTCATTTGCATTTTGAATGTCTTTGATGACATCACTGGTTATTTTGGTGAATATTCTTAGTATCCCACACAGTGATAGGCAGGAAAGTTTCCCGTATATGATTTGCAGTGAAGATGTCCTCAACATTCATATTGAGTTGTCCAACTTCAGCTTATGAGGCTTTGGGAAAAGAGAAGTTTCAGTCTTTAGCAATGCCCCAGCAGGAAAGTAAGACAAAAAACTGGAAATGTTTGTTTTGAGAGTTTCAGCCAGATATAGGAGGAAGTTAGATTTTAAAATCCCCTCTAGTTTACAGGTAAATAGCAAAAATTTCATAAACAAGGCTAGAATTTCACAATGACAAGGCGTACTACAGTTTTCCATTGAAACATGATTTTCCCCTCTACAGTCACTCCATTTCTTTCAAATATAATTATACTAAAACTTACTTGTTTGCGAATAAGTAATATTAAATATGATGTGATTACTTATATAAGTATAGCACAAATGGGTCCTTTTTTGTTTTAAGTTTTGTATGTTGGAACTTTTCATAAAGGATCTCAAATTAGACTTTTAAAAGCCTTTCAGGACTAGGAAGCCATGCCAGGAATTTATCACCAAGCATCCTATAGATTGGGGTGAATGTTTTATCTTCTTGAGATCCCCAAAATGTCTTAGGTTCCTGGGCTTGCCAGGAATTGATCTTCTGTACACATGTGTAATGCCTGGAATCCTGTAAGCCAAATACCAGGCTGTTCTTTTAATAAGAGGGTCTTTGTGAGCATTGACTCCTTAGTTCTTTTAAAGTGATCATGTTTGATTTTATGCATAATTTTAAAATACGACATACCAGTAAAGTCTTGACAATATAATCAAGGTTTTCAATTATATTCTATTGTATGGATAACAGATTAGTATTGAATTTCTTTAAATAAGCTATACTGGCATGAAAATAAAAGCACTCAATAAGCATTTCTAAATTCAGAGTGAAATCAGGTAAGGAGAAAACAAAATTGTTTTATCTAGTTCACAAAGATATTCTTTACTACATTGCTATAATTTATAGGTAATGTAAGAGAAAAGAAAATGTTTCTTTAAATTGGAAAATAAAAAAGAACCAGCAAAGTTCCAAGCAGGAAAAACCTAAAACTTGTAATCACCTATAGTAGTTAATTCAGTCCCTCGTAATTAATTATTGTTCTGCTTTAACTTACGCCAGGAATTTTATGAACTCATCATTTTTCCCAGTGGTTCTGGAAATTCTCACTGAGTTCCGTGGTAGTCCCGAAACTATCAGAGGTCTGCATTTCAGGCTACCTTTCAGTCTTTTCCAGGAATTTCTTTGAAAAAGGAAACATTTAGCCTAGAATTAATAGCAAATTCTTCCACAGAAGAAACAAAGTCAAAAACTGTCTGTAGTTGACAAAAGACTAAAGTGATTGAAGTATGAATGTATCCATTAAGGAAATTTCATTATTTCTGTAGCAAACAATGTTTAAAATTATAACTAGAATTATGACTGATAAAATTATACCAGGACATATCAAATTTCTTGAAATTTCATACAACTTCTGGACCTCTTATGTCAATAACATACAACAAAAAAATCACAAAGAAAGTTTCAAATCACTTTTGACAATACCTCCCATGGAGTGTAGCATATCAGGTAAGCATAGTTATTTTTAGCATGTCTCTTTTCTTAGATGAAAAAACAAATCCTTTGAGATTTTCCAGAGGTCATCTGAGAAATCTCAAAGTGAGTTGTGGGTCAAAAAGACTTCATTTAGAATTTGATTTGGGGGGAAAAATTGGCAAAAGATCTAAACACCTCTTTGACTGGGATCCCAGTCACTATGAAGCAATTCTCTGGCACTCTGAAATAAGGAAGAACATGATACAGTTTATCAGAAAGCACAGAAAACCATGTTGAAAAGACACAAAATCTTTGTTTCCCAGGAGGATTACTTAAAAGGCAAAGAAAAAGCCTTGCAGTTTTTTTTATTAACAGTTGACAAATAATCCAAGAAAAATTTTAGCTTTGCCCTGGTGAACTTTTGACATTGTCCCTCTTTTTATAAACTTATAAATAAATCTATTTGAGTCTTTGCCAGCTTGACCACACATAAAAGCCCTTTTCTAAGATTCCTGTTCTACACTACCTTCTATGACTTTCTTATGTTCATTCAGGTTTTGGCCTATATTTTTCCTCTTTCTTTTTCTGGAACAACAATTCTACTTTAGGAAAAATTATTCTCTTTTAACCTTAATAGAAGCATATCCTTCATATCTCATAAATTTTCTTATAAAAAATACATCCTACTTTCCCTGTCTACTTTTCAAAGACAGTTGTTTCCTTCACCCTTAACGTTCCTGGCAGTTTCAATTACATATATTAAGAGAAAATTAGGTACAGACAATCTTGAATCTTGAATTCAAGATTGTCTGTACCATATCAGGATTCTGTAGCAGATCAGAAGATTTTATAAATATAGCACCTCACATTTTTATAGGCATATACTTCCTCATTATACAATTTCTCATTTTATTATAGATCAAAACATATTAAGCTCCTCTATACCATATGAAAACAGGATGCCTAAGGAATGATATCTTAAACTAAAATTCAGTAATGAATGTTTGAGGAGTTTATCTTACTTAGGGATGATCCATATTTTAGGGAGTATCTATTATTTTACTTAGCATAACTCTAAGGAGACAAATTACTAGAAAGATTTTGGGAACTGTTTTGAGGCAGACAGTACAAAATTAAGTAATTTGAGCCATTGTAAGTTATTTCCCTGTTTTCTATGTTTAACCTTTTTTGACTAGTAAACACAGCAGAATAAAAATGTTCATTCATATTGCAATTAACAAGTCAGAAGACATAGTTGTTTTATTAAATCAATATTAAACTACTATTGTTTATCCAACATTTAATTGAATCACATAAACCTGAAAAGCATTTGAATTATTCTCTTTCTGGGAGATTTAGGGATATTTAATATATATAAGCACTTATCTACCTCTAAGTTTAAATAGAACTCCTGTAAGAGATTTTTATAAGTTAATTTTATAAAAATTAAATACCATCTAGATGTGTAAAAATACCACAACACACACACACACACACACACACACACAGACACATACACACACACACACACACACAGGCACAAATAAGCATGCAAAAACATGTAGACAGAGGTGAACAAATACCATGCAGCATTCATCTGGAAATTTTAGCCAAGAGTTGGTAATGTATGGCAATACAAAACTCACAGGTTTATATAAAAAGTTACATTTTATCTCATCTTTTCTCCTCCTTATATATTTTACCTGAATTGTTTTCCTGATAAAAATGACACAAGTCCAGCTTACATATTCAATAAGAGCTAAAGCTCTTTGTTTGTGGAAAAGACTTAAAATTTTCTTTTGACCTGATATGTAAAGTAATCCTATGGAGATCAGGCCGCAGACTCTCTTTTAGCTTGAGGATGTTGTCCAGCAGTTGTCTGGATGTCTCCAAAGCCTATCCAAGGAGATAAAATGCCATGTATTTCCAATTAGCCTCTTTGTCTTTCAGCTTCAGGTGGTCGTCTTTGAGGGGCTGAAGGAAAAGATCTGGCTGGAGTGGACCAAAGGAGAGACAGGATAGGGTCTGAAAGGGACACCTTAAAGGTGATAAGAGGAGAAAGGAGGATTGCTGATGATGGGAAGGGGGAAGTCATAGAGGAGCAAGTGCAGGAAGATCTTAGGCTTCCCAAAGAGGCATTCAAGTTCCAAATTATTGTCAGCAAAAATCATGCCAACAAGAAGGACAGAGTTGGCAGCACATATAATTATCAAGGGTTCAAGAAGGGAAGACTCAGTTGGCTGAGAAGTCCCCAGGAGCAAAGCAGGATCAAATACAGAACAGAGAGACCTCAGAGAATCAGAAAGAATGAGTTCCAGCCCAGGGCATCATGGAATAATGTTTATTTGGAAAGAGCTGGGAAGAAGAGATTTCCACCCCAGAGACTCAGAGAATAATTTCCACTCAGAACAAAAAGCTAGGAAGATCTTCTATTTCAGGAGGTATCTTTCAAAAGAAACTCCAGACTCAAATTCAGAGTCAAAGAGTAGATTCATTTCTTAAGAATCACATCTGCCTTTATCATCCCCAACAGGTGATTGTCAGGAACCATGGCTCAAATTCACCACTGGATCCCAAGGGGATCATTCAGGAGTGAACACACAGATTCCAAGGGTTTACACTTTGAGTCCTGGTTAAGAGATCCAAGAGTCTAATAATACATTTACTCCTATTCTATTCACAGTACAATAACTCTCAAAGAAAAAATGATTCATGATACAGTTAAAAGCGGTAGGGACGATTCTTTTCAAGAGGAGATCATTGGGATAGGTGTAGAGATTTTTGCAGTGGGAGTGAGTTTGGGCTTACTTCTGAATACACCAAGGAAAAGTGGAGATTTGTAGCCAAAGAGAAGGATGTAGATCAGCAGATGGAAAATTACTGAGAGAAAACATCAGGGATAAGGAGAAATTTGGCCTAAAACGACCTAACAAGACTCTTGCTAAAGGTAGGCCAGGGTGATCAGACATCACCTGGGGCATGACAAGGGATGAGGATCCCACTTAGGTATCAAAAGTGAAGAGTCCTTGCTAAATTGTCTTAGCTTGGTTCTTGCTAAAACTGTTACAAAAAAAGTTTATAGATGAGCGTAGGAGAAGATTCAGAAGCCTGACAGAAGTTTGGTCAAGAAAAGAATATCAGTTTCTAGCCTGTTTCTTAGTCAAACTATCTATTATTTTACTCATTTGTAAGGATCTCCAACTTGGTGCTCTTTCAAGTACCTAAAACTCAACATATGAAGCTTAACTCCAGTTCCCCTAATCCTACACAAATGCTGTCTTCGGTTTAGTGAGTTTCACTATTATTTCAGCTTCTTGAACAAAAGCTATGGAGTCTTGTTCTGCTTTTCCCTTCTTTATTTCTTTCTCACATTCAATCACTGAATTCTGTCTGTTGTGCCCTTAAAATATCCCTTTATTAATTCATTTTTTCTCTTCTCTTGGCTTAATTTAGGGATTATCTCTTAACCCAGGTATCTATTGGGATCTATTCATCCATCTTCCCATTAGCATTATTATTATAAAATTCCAGCATGCCCTCACACATATATACATGCATTTCAGATCATTTCTCACATTGCTATGAGAGAACTTCTAACAATTACTATTTATTTCATCAGGTAGATTTGCATATTTTCAATGGCAACTATTCCAACTATTCCAAGACCCTTCTGATGTCTTCCTTGGGTGCATCCTGATTTTCCATTCTGGATGAAAAATAACTGTCAGATCATTTCTAAAACTGCTGTTGGAAGGTGCAGTGGACCTCATTGCTGTTCCACATCAGCAATTCTTAATTTGTCCAAACTTAGTTGCCTGGTACCAAGTGCCATTTCATTCCCTGAGATCCTTACTCAGTATTTCCTTGTAAACAGCTCTGATGAGATTCAGGCAGCTGCCAGCTCCAGTTCTGAGAGAGTGTTGTTTTTGGTAAATGTTATTACTGGTGTTTTTAACAATGCATTAACATAGCATTATGCATTTGAAAGGCCTCCCCCTAAATACCTGCTTATGTAACTAATTGCTGTGGCTTCAAATAGCCCTGAGCTTTCAGTCAAAGCAGACACCCACTTACCAAGCTAAAGTACCTCCATGTAAATGTAGGATATTTGATTGTTTTCTTTACATAATCTCTCTAACGAGAAGAGCCTCTCACCTTTTTCATAAGGCGTGACATAGTCACCTTAACTTCTCTCACCTTGCAAAATTATAGGGAATTAATTGTGTTGCACTCAGGGAGAGTGACAGGGAATGTATTTAAGAACAATAGACCAGCCTTGTATATTTTTGTGCCTGTAAAACAGCTTTGATTGTAGCAGGTGCTGCCCCAAACTAGTTCTTTTTTGGAATGTGTTAAGTTGCAGCCGTGTCTATGTGTACCCTTTTGTATTTGCATTTCTCACTATTTTTTCTGTATCTTCACTTTTATTTATGCGAGTCATTTGAATTAAGATATCCGCTATCGATGGGAGTGATGAAACACATCAAATTTATATCACACTGCAATAGACACAGTGTTCTTGGCATTCTTCGGCAAACCATCAGTGATGCCCATGACATGTTGCCTTATATTAGAACATTTAATATCTAGGGAAAGCATGAAATATTTGAAACAAATACATTAAAATCAAACTTTGCTGTAGATTATCTCAGTGAAGTTATATTTGGAACAATCCAGTAAGGAATTCATATAACGGGGCCGCAGACACAAATTGAAATCATGTCAGAATAGAATCACTTCATCTGGCTTTTGCATACTGCCATTGTATATATCAAATCTGCAGATAGGTGATCTTTTTAAAAGGAAACTATGACAGGTTCCTTCATGCTTCACCAAATGCTTTAGTTATAGGACCCTTCATTGAAAGGACCTGTATTTTGTGGAATTGGGAATATTCATTTTTTCCATCTCAGTCTTACCTGCAGCGAATGCCACAACACTGCAGATTCTATTTCCACTATGGAATTTGTCACACTCCAAAGTCCCATCTGTTTGGTGCCAGAAATAAAAGCAGATGGCAGTGATGACATGTAGACCTGACTTAGATCCCAGAGGATCCTGAGATACCTGTAAAGGAGGAGGGTAAACTCTGAGCTCAGTTACAAGTTTGCTCTGACACTGAATTGGTTTCCAGATTACAGAAAAATCATATCCAGGTAGTTATTTGTGTACATTAGAGGGAAATTTAAACCACATCTTTTAAGTTTCAACTAAAAATACCAGATGTATATAGTCTGTCCCTTGAACTTGCATTGAGATGTAGGCAAGCTCTAGGTCATTTGGAGAGTGGACCTTGAGGACTGGCATAGGCAGAGTTAAGATCTTTTGTTTGTCCTTTTAGCTAAATATGCCCTATTGAGAGAGTCCTGGAAACATGTTCTGTGTTTATAGTGTAAATTGAGTGTTGATAGAATTTTTTTGGTGTCAAGAGCTGGGGATTGTTTTTATCTATTTTATTAAGATCAGGGAATCATTTAACCATCATTTTGTAATTAGGCAATAACTGTAGGTAGTGCCCTCATAAAATAACATAGAAGATGCTATCCCTCTTCAAATATCATCTGACTTAATCCTCACAATAAATTTTATTTGCTAGGCATTACCAATTTGTAGCTGAAAAAAGGTTTGGATAGCTTTATAAAAGTCACAGTGATAATGATTGAACAAATCAGCATTCAAGACAAGGTTTCCTAAACTAAAGCCAAGCCACCATTGCCATTCATACTGCCCATGAGGTCAAAGTTGCCATGTAACCAAATCCTGTGACCTCTAGTGTGCCCTGTAGGTTCTTCCTTCTGAATGGGAAACAGTCAGTTATAGACCGTTTCTTAACACTGTAGAGACAGGTTTGGGAGAATTCCCCATGTCAAAGTTTTATCCTTTAAGAAAGATAGTGATATGTTGAAGAAAAAATATGGATTGTCAAAGTATGAGAAACTAGCCCACTAATCTTGAAACCAAACTAAAAGAGGAATTTAACGTTGATTAGAAATCTTTTATCCAAACCCCATGATATAGGACTAGGTGACATCAGAACTAACACAGCTAACAGGGATATTTATGTGTGGCTGGAAGAAGCAACAGTCACGTTTAGTAGTGGAAGCAATTAAACTCCTCAGGGCTCCAATGTGTTGTCCTGCTTCAAAGTGGCCTGATTTAAATGGTACATTCACGATGATGATTGTTCTCATTATAATGAGACTTCCTACCTTAATATTTTTTCCTATTGCATAAAAATCTAAATAAATCAATTGTCAATCCTTTTGGAGTTATCCGGTTATTTACACTTTTACTCATTATAGTTTACTACCTCTTGACTTACAAAGGGTACCATATTTTCCAAGTAAAAATAGACTGTGATCAAATGAATGAATTTAATTTGCATTATAAGCTAAAAAGCATCACAAAGGTATAAAACTAAAGATACATATTGAGGTATGTATGTATCTTTATGTATGTATCCAAAATACATATAAGTGCTCTCTGAATTGGTCTTTTTTAACAATAAATGACATGAAATTTCATCTTCCTTACTAAAGCTGGTCTACAGTCATGAAACATCATTCAATGTGCTTCTGACTTACTTCCTCACTTACAACCTCCTTATCTTAGTTGAGTCACTTCTCTTCTGTATCAGACACAATTGTAAGTTTAATGCAAGCTCACTTTAATGTTAGCCTTAAAGAAAACCAGAAAGACTAAAGATAACTACTTCCTAAATTTTAATGAATTTTGGTTAATCTTTTTCAGTAAAGCGAATTATCATGTAAAGAAATTTGCCTCTGAAATAACTTTTTATTCAAGTGTAAGGTTTTTCTTTTAAGTGTGCTTTCCTAAGCCACCTAGGTATGCCTTTGCTAGATACCTAAGAGTATAAAATTTAATATAAAGATGAGCACATGTTCTTGTCTAAACTGCATCACATCAGCTAAGAAATGTTAACACATTTGCAAAGGTGAGCCTTTGCACCTTCATTTCCCATGTTGAAAAAGTAATATTTAACTTGCACATGGAATGGCAAGATAGGAGAGTACTTACTTTCTTGACTTTATCAAAAGGCTTTCAATTATTTTAATAATTGAGGCCAAATATCTTGGTCATAGTAAAGAACAATTTTGTGGGTCTCATTAGGATGTATATCACAACCTATATTTTCAAAGCTTGTCTGTCCTTTTGGGGATTACAAAGAAAAGTTAATTTAGAAAAGATAAAAGGTACTTAAGCAAGTATTATAATCTTTCTCTAGCATTTTAGTAATATAGTTCAGTAATTATCCTTTAGTGTGAATATTCTTTACTGTGGCTTTAAGGTAGTTTTGTCTTTCAAATGAAGGAAGGACAGAGATGGAAGGGTGAAAAGGAAGAACACAGGGATAAGGGGTCAGAGAGAGAGAGAGAGGGAGAGAGAGAGAGAGAGAGAGAAATAAAGAGAAAGGAAGGTGGGAGAGAGGGGAGGGGAAAAATGCATGATCCAAGAAGAGATATGGGTATGTTCATCTAAGACGACAAAGGAATAAGATCTAAACCATCTTTTGGAGATACAGTAGTGTCACTTTTGTTTCATTAAGGGTTTAAGGCACAGAGAACCACACCCACAACTGCAAATGAAAGCTGTACTCTTGATTTCACTTTCTTTCATGATATATTTATTCCACTAACTTTCCTTAAGATGTGTGCCCCGTATTTGTTCCCTTTAGCTTGAGAAAGTTACCATCTTCCTTCCCTATCCTCTATGAACTCGAATGTCTAGTTGAAAACATAAAACAGATACTGAAAATGGTAAAAGGCAACATGTATTATTATCAAAGAGGTTCCTTTGAATGAAAATGGGACATAATCTTAGCAAAGTGAAATAGAAATTAGAAAAAATAGTTAATAAATGCTAACACTATTTCTAAATTACATAAATCAATGGAAGCTTTATTCAACTTCATAATCTAGACCTCTGTGATAACAATTATGTGGATTATTCAAGAAAAAATGAACCACTTTTCCCTTAGCCTGGAAATACATAGAAAATACTGAAATACACAGAAATATATATTCAGAAATACTGAAATACATAGAAAATACTGAAAAATAAAGCATCATGTGGCTAAATGATTTAGCTCTTGTTACTGAGCCAGCACTATCCCCATGATCTTTTCTTTGAAAACACTATTTAGCCAAGTACAAGTTCAGATCAGCTCAGGAGCTGAGTGCTATCACTTGACCCTATCTTTAGCAACCAGAAATCTGCTAGCAGTTACTAACCTGTAACTTTAAGTAGAATACGTTATTCATTATGTCTCAATGAGCAAAAGGTTTGTGAGAAAGGGTGAACTGTCTTAACTCTAGCTGACTTGTGAGCTATGAAACAGATTGCCTAGAATTGAGTCAGGGATTAAGGAAGTCCTGGGTCCTCCTTCCTCCTCCACTGCCTAAGGGAAATTTGATTAGATGTCATGCATAATTAATCCCTCCCCTTCAATCCACCCTCAGTTCACTTCCACTAACACACTTATTTTATTAATTCTGTTGATGAGTCAGAAGGTTTTTCAAGATAATATAAAATAAGCTAACCAAGAACAGGAGTGACCTGTAAACCTATACCAAACCAAGAACAGGAGTGACCTGTAAACCTATACCAAATGTGAGCCAATGTCTTTCCTTTGAATGTTTATACATATTTATTTTTACATGGTGGGATCATGCTGTATGTCATTTTGCAGCCCCAACACATATCTTGATTTTTCAGCAGTCTTCTGTATTGCAGTGTTCCTTGCTACTTCACCCTCTCCCCATCATATTTATGTGCTTTATTTCTACAGGAAAAAGCATAAATTCTTACAAGGAAAGGACTTTTATCTTCCCTTCATTTGTCTTTATCTCCTTTCTCACCCAAACTAGTAATCTACCTTCTCAGATCCTTCATACACATATTATTTTCTGTAATTTATTGGAGTGATGGGAATCATTAGAATTAGTACATCACTTCTGATGACTCTCACACCTCTGACAAGTAAGTAAGTTTTTCTCCAAAATGCCTTCAGCATTCTGGAAAGGTAATTATCTGGAAAAAACCTAGGTGTGGGGGAAATATATTTTCAGAATAGTGTGCATTCCATAAGATCTGAAATATATATTTTTAATCTTCACAATGTTAGATAATTCTTGCTTTAGAGAAAGCTATGAGGGACAGTATAATATATACACACACCCTTTCTAGTGCCCATTTCCATCCCAAGGCACACCAGAAGTTCATTGTCCACAATTGAATAAACAAATCTCAGTATTTATTAGCAGTTCCAATCTCTGCATCAGCCCAGCCTCCACATTGTACACTCCAGTCATTCTTTAAGTCCCAGGAACACAACATGCTCACTCTCCTGTCTATTGCTTGTGCATGCTGTGTCCTCTGCTTGGAAAACTATTATTCTTCATGTGCAGCAACCAAATCCCTCATCCTTATCTGATTAATGCCTACTCTTGCTTTAGGTCCTGGATGTGAGGCCACTAGTCTAGAAAGCCCTCTTAGTGCCTCCTAGGCTAGCTGATTTCTTTCCCACATTCCCTTAACAGTGTATGTTCACTGGTGCATATATATGTATGTGTGTTAAAATGCCAGTCCACTCTCCTCACCTCACCTCCCAGAGCCACAGGCTCTTGGAAGTTAACTGTAGTTGTTCACCAGTTTCTCATAAGCATCAGGAAAGGAGTATGCACTCTGAATGCTTCTTGAACAAATGGATGATTCTGCCCTTCTTGCCAGGTTCCACCTGGTATCCTGGGTACACCCATGTGCTCACCACAGTGGTGCCTTGTGTAGACATCTGCAGTGCCTGAGCTTTTCCCATGTTCCCCACCTTCACCGCTGTAGCAGGGTGTTGAGCTCTGCTCTGAAGTCTGTCCCTGTGGGTTGTCAGACTGATCTATTTTCCAGTCCAAGGTTCTAATGGCACAGGTATCACATTTCTTATGAGGTCTGTGGTTGTAACCTGAGCCTTTTCAGAATAGTTTTTTGGTTCAAAAGAAATGCTATCTAGTAAAGGGGATACTATACCTAGGGACTTTTCACATTCCTCAAATGCTCCCTCCTGGGTGATAGTCAACTTCAGGTAATTCAGATCAACAGAGCTGTTTTTTGATAGAAAATACTTAGCCTCAAGTAATGACCATGATCCTTCTGTGAAAGGATCTATTTAAGAATAGTGATATTGCTTTTACGAAAATTTTAGGGATAGATAGGATCACTAGTAAGGAATTCCAGAAAAACAGAAAAGTAGTTTTTATATGGCTGATATTTAATGTGGATGTTTTACTCTACTTCTACACATTTTTAGTAAATTTGTATAAATATTTTGCAAAAATAAAGGAGAAATTCAATGTACTTTTGCTGTTAATGTACTAAGCAAACCAAGACAGTAGAAAGGATAACAATAGAGATCTGAAGATCTCAATTAAAGCATAAAATTCTGGGCTAATGAGAGATGATTTTTATCTCTCAATAAATTGGAGCAAAGTCCATTTATTTTTTCATTTGAGAAGAATTTTCTCAGGAGATTACCCAAAGAAAGAGAAGAAGCAACTTAGTCCAGATTTAGAAAAAAGATAAAAAGCTTCTTGTTTCTATGGAAACGAACATAGGTCATCTTGTATTTCCCCTTCCTTCTTATTTCTACTTCCCACCCTGCTTAACACAGGTTTCTCTAGAATACTTTGTGCTGTCTGGTAACTCTACTGCCAGTGAATCATTAATTGAAGAGCAAATCAGATCCTTAGAGATAACAGGAGCCAAACCTTATACTTTGGAGAGGAGGGAGTTGGCATTCAGAGAAGTCAAGCAGTGTGTCCTCTTGAAACCAGGTGACTTAGTCCTGTGCTCTGTGTTTTTTCCATCATATTATAGACATTTGCAGGGTGATGTGGAATAATCATAGATGGCTAAATGAATAAACAGTATCATTTAAATATTTCATTTGTGATTGATATTAATGAGAATAATATCCAGCCCTTCCTGAGTATTATTTACATACTTTACAAATATACTAATACACTTGATCCTTACAATGCTTTATGATCCTTGTTTTAATAGTAATACACCTGATGTGTAGGGAGCTTAGGACACCTGCACAATTTATTGGTGTTGTGGCTGGGACTTTGAGCAAGACTGTTGACTTCTTGAATCTGTGTACGGAACCACTGTATTTCACTTCCTCTCATTCAAGTACACTCATAAGTTATCCAAATATATGTGCAGTTGTGTTAAGAACATGAGTCTTGGAGCCAGAAACAGGAATCAAATGATTATGCTATTTCATAGCTCCCTGAACTTAGTCTGCTCACATGGTCTCTCAAGGCCCCACGTCCTCATTGCTGACTTGCAGCAACTCCAGTTTAGCACATCCTCAGAGTAACTAGAAGAGTTGCTGAAAATAATGCGAATAAATTCCAAAGTCTTGGAACTGTGCCTGCCATGTGTGATAAAAAATTCCAACCAAGTCTCAGTTCATTGATATGCCAGAGTGCTTTGTTTAACTTATTTTATATTCTATTTGGCTAAAGTTTTTATTTCATTTTAGCAGCAAAGAAACCTTGTTTTTTAACCTTCCTCTTTGAAAAATATCTGAAATACACTACTGCATTTTCCTAGCTTAGCACTGTGAAAAAAGATATTTAATTTATTCTTTATTGGGGGCACTATAATACTTTAAAGTCTTCATTTTGAAAAATGACTTGATTATTTTAAAAAATAAATTCTTTGTAGAAACTTTCTTCCTTCTTATTTGCTTGTATCTAGTAAATATGAAATGCTGGAAAGGAAAATCAAGATAACCAATGGTTTTATTTAATCCTACTTCGTGTAAACACTTGACATTGGGGAATGAAACAAAGAGATATAAGCCAGGGATAATTCTGAGGAAAAATATTTTTCAAACAAACAAAGCCTTATCATTCTTTGAAAATGTCACCATCTATCACACAGGAAGATTTTCTTTTTAGCAATAAAAGAGAACTGACCATCTAAAAGTTTCCAATATTCTCCCAGTGTCTACCTCATCAAAATCAATGAAATCTGAATTACATTTGCCTTGGACCGGAACTGTGCTACCAGATTATTTCGCAGTCACAGAAAGTATCTGAATGTCAACGTCGCACATATATTGAGCAAATTTTACGCTTGCTCCCTTATCATTTCCAAGCATCGTCAAGTATTTTTTTTTTCTCTCCCCAACTGTCGATGGCATTAGAATCTTCATTCTTTAAGAATTTATTCTTTGAGTTTATCTCTAAGAGTTTAATTTTCTTTTCACTAGGAGAGTGTGGATTGGGTGGAAGTGATTGTAAAAGCTACAAAGTAGTAACCTCAAACTAAAGAAAAACTAAAGGACCCAAGAATATTTTTTTCTGTATTGTATTGCTAGAGAGAATATGCTGAGATGCTTCATGTCCAGGAGATAGCATAATGACCTGTACTTTTATTGATTCACCTTGGAACAATTTACCGGCGAGACACTGCCTCCATGACATTTTCTTATGCTGCATCAAGAAACTGAAATACTGCAGGAGCTTCCTAATTGCTCTTTCCTTCAGAGTCCTCTCTATTGCCTAAGTCGTTTTCACACAACACAAGGAAAATAAGCATTTCAAAAAAGGAAATCAAACCATTCCACTGCCTACAACCCACCAGTCATTTCTCAGTGAGGGACAATTTTTCCCAATACATTACCGAGCTATTTGTGGCCCTCACCAAAGGAACCTGAAGGAGCCCTGTTTCCCTCTCCAACCACTCTCTTCTATTTCTTAGGCATTTGGTGCCATCCTTTGACTTTAGAGGAAGGTACATGCAAATCCTTTCCCGAGCTCTGCCCCAGTCCCCGGTCTGTTGACTCTCTTACTACACTTGTTTGATGTACAGTGAAAATGGAACTGGAACATATTTTGAAGGAATATTATTGAGACTAAGATTGAAAAAGGGATAAAAGTGTCTATTTCCTGATCTTAGCAAAATACTGTTTAAAATATAACCTATGATTAGTAATTTATACCTTAAGGTGAATTCACTCAGTTAAAAAAGATTAGGGAATATTCTAGAAGAGCCTTATTCTAGGGATAGGGAAGTTATTAGTGAGAAAAACAAGGAAAAGTACCAATTTTCAACAAATGCCTCTTCTAGCAGAGGAGATAAAAAAGGAGCAATTGAATGATTGTATAAGATCTTTTTAGATAGAAAGCATTACCAGGAATAGCATAAAATAGAGCTATGTAATAGAATGATTGCAGGAAAGGAGGTGCCCACTTGAGAATGTGTAACTCACATAATTTCTTTAAAGTTGGGATCTCCATGGCAGGAAGTTGTCTTGGCCATGTAAGAAAATATTCCAGGCAGAGGGGACAGCAAACACAAAGTGAGTTGGAAATTAACCTGTTGTGTGTAAGGAATAGGAAGAGAGGCCCGAAGAGGTGGAAGAGTCGGGTAGGAGACAAGGAGAGATGTCTCCTTCAACCATGGACTATGCTGGGCCCTGCAGGCCTGGTAGAGGGTCCTATTTTATTCCTAGTGCAAGTGGGAGCCAGTGGAAGATTTTAGACCTAAAAATGATGAAGTCCTATTTACAAGTAGACTCTGGCTGCACTTTGGAGGACAGATTGAAAAAGAGCAGAATTGGACATGGATATGAACTAGGGCCCTAAATTCATCTCATGTTATTGACATCAGTCCAGTTCAGCAATGCACTGAAATAGGGACACATTGAAAACAGCATGTTGCCATCTGGTCATATTTTTATTTTAAGGTTTCTCTTCATTGGAACATAAAGGTGATTTCTGCACTTAAAAGAATCTTGGAGCTTGTGTAAGAAGTAAGTTCCTTTGGGAAAAGGAAGAAGTTGAATTAATGTATGTGTTAAATGGTAGGTAATTGCTTTAGTTGGAGAGGAAAATGTTGGGAAAGGGGAACTATAAGTGAGATAAGTTTTAATCAAACAGTATTTATGGAGAGCAGGAGTTGAAGTGGTTCCCCTGATATGATTGCCATAGGATTCTAAAAAGGATTAGACTTGGAACAGAAGTTCTAGGTTAAAACTCATGTTCATCACCTTGACTAGCGCATTTTCCTTCTCTATGTCACCAGGTTTTCTCATTTATTAAGCAAAGCAGCTCTTCCATGTCACTGGTAAGATCTTGCAAGATGTGGAAATAAGCAATTCATGGCTCAATAAAATTATCAAAACATAATAACAATTTTCGACACTCAGATCTCTTCAAAATATCTACATAGGTTGTATTTTCCTAAAATAGAGCTGAAAATTTACTTTAATATCATGTCAACATTTGCTCATAGTCACATACCTGCTCCTATTATAGATGAGAAAACTGAAATTGAGAAGGAAAATGAACCGGCTATGGGTTTCTTATGCAATTAGTGTGAGCTGCTTGCTGCAACTTGGGTCACATGAACTCTGATCAGTCATTCTCTCCATTAATCCTACTGGATGTCTTAGAGTCCAGATATTCTGCCCCAAATATAGTTACAATACTTGTTGCATTTATTCTTTGTTTCTCCTACTTAGAAGCTTCTAAGAATTAGCTTGGAAAAAGCAATTCTTCTACCGCCTTTATGAAATAGAAGTTTCCCATGTAAATAATATCTAAAAACGTATGTACATGTTGTGAACTCTTCAGTGGAGACTTTAGATTCCAGGACATCCGAAGACTTTATTTAATTTGCTCAGGTACATAAAATGGACCTGAATATGAGAGAGAAATTCATTCTGTTACATTTATTTAAGTATAGTAAACGAAGGTAGGATGGAAGCATATCTTTTATAAACTATTTTTGTAAAAAAAAAATGGAAATTCAACAGCTTCAAAAGGGAGGTTAAATGCTAACCAAACTCCACAAAAGTTTGTTATTTAAAAATCTATATTTATCTTTGTTAAAACTTTGATTTTTCCCGGACACATTACCAGCACCCTCTTTGATCCACTGTAGTCTCCAAATGGAGCCTAAGGGAGAATTCATCTCCATGCTGCTGCTAAAGTTTTCTGAGAAAACTTTGTGATGACATAATTGAGCAAAGAAAGACCAAGCTGCACATCCTTAAGAAAATTCAACTTTTAAAATACTGTCCCTCTCAAATAATCAGAAGCAGAAATCCACTCCAAAGAAGGGATTTCACAGAGAGGGGCAGAGCCAAAAATTATACCAAGCTTAAAACAAAAGTAATCAAGCCTAATTGAGGAACAATTTACTGAACAAGTACAAAATGTTATACAATCTCTCAATTCTGGGGGGAAGACTACTGCCTCCTTCAAAGTTTGCCAGTCTTTCTGCTGGGAGCTCACTGGAGCGCTCCAAAAGATTTAATCAAGAGACAACTTTGGGAACCTGCAGCCAAACTTTCAATTTGATTTTTGTAGGTTGAAGAAAAGGGGAAATTAGACAAATGCCATGGAAGTGGGAGGTACCAAGCAGGAAAGGCATCTTTAAATCAAATTCTTACTAGAAATACATTGTCATTTGGAATTGGTCAAGTTGAACTAATTAGATGATTTTAATTACTTAGTATGATTATTTAAAATGGGTCCATGGAGTAACTATGGAATTTCTCTCTTAAATTCTTGATGATCCTACTACCAGCATTTGTACTTTCTTGGAAACTTATTAAACTGTGTTGCAACAGACTCTCAAATATTAGGGTTGCTTTGGTGCATGTTAAAATACAAATACAAATAAGTGCCTCAGACGAAGGTGTCCGGATTAAACAAGCCCCCAATAATTATTTCACACGTGTCCATGATGCCTCGTGGTTCTGGAAAGACATCCATGCTTATCACATTCCTGCATTTATTAGCCTTACCTCTGCTCTCCACAGAAAGAATTCTTTCTTGTCCTGACTCTCCTTTTTTATATCCCTGTGAGATGAGCATCTTGCCTTATCCAGTGAACACACAGTCTACTTGTGACATAAATTCACCTTAGTGCCTGCTTCTCACTCAATTCCTATAGCATATTTTTAAAGCTATCTTTCATCCTGCTTCCTGCTATTGGATTCTATATTCTGACAACCATTGCCATTGACGTACATGGCAATTGTGGCAAAAATAAAATTCCCAGGTGGTCTAAAATTTGGGAATGGTTGTCAGGGATGCCTTCTTGAGTGATGAGGCACACGGGATGAGAATTAGTATTCTCATACTGTTTAAGGAACCTGTTTAAGGAACCCCTTGTCCACCCATGAGGAATGATTGTTTCTCCTATCAAACTCTCACTCTTATGAGTTTGTCTATACTACCCTGTGTCAAACTCTGAAATTGAGATAACTTTTGGCAATTATGCCTGAAAATCTTATCCACTTCATTTGGGGTTTTTGTCCACTATTATTTAGAGGGAAAGATCAACCTGTATCTAGGCAGGTGTTTGGAGTGAAGATGGTAATGAGTGAACATATTTAGGAACTTCAACATCACTGAATTAGTTGTAAGAAATAGTATTTTTGTACTGTTCTAAACTATGAATTATACTGCCAGATTATAGAAAAACAAGGTATTTGTGTGTGTGTGTGTGTGTGTGTGTGTGTGTGTGTGTATTGGTGTAGGTGCATGTATAGAACCCCAGAAAGTTTAACTTGTAGAAAAGACAATCATTTTAATTTTTAAAATGTTTTTAACTCATGCAATACCTCTGATTAAAACTGAATCATACACTTGGTCCTCCATTGAGGAGTGGTAATAGATTGTTATGGAAGGAAAGTTAGAATGAGGGTATTTGGGGAAATCAAAATAATAATATTTATGTATATTTTCCTATGCATGTGGTGAGTCTTGTGTAGCTTTGTAGTACTCTTTGCATCTTTTCTAATCCTGATCATCATGCATGGTATCCCACGTAGCTCCAAGAGGTTGAATATATGATCTTGACTTGCCTCTCCACCCACATCAGTTCCAAAATTAGCAAGTCTCTTTGCCTTCCTTGTGCTCCTTCACTTAGAGTAAGAAACTGTCCCTTGGAATGTGCATCCTTCTGGTAACTTAAGTCTCCCATTTTTTGTTTGTTTGTTTTCAAGGATGGGAGGAACAGTTTTATTGGACACCAACTGGGCGGGGTAGTGGAAGTGCCAAACAGCAAGGATCAGCGGGTCAAGTCAGCCAGAGCCATTCAAATCACCTACTACCTCCAGACCTATGGCTCTGCCACTCAAGACCTCATAGGGGAGAAGTGGGAGAATGAGTTCTGTAAGCTTATGAGGAAGCTTCAGGAGGAGCACCAAGACCTCCAACTCCACTCTTTAGCATCCTTTAGCCTCTGGAGAGACTTTCATAAGACCAGCATCCTGGCCAGAAGTAAGGTCCTGGTGAGCCTCATGCTGATCCTGACCACAGCCACGCTCTCCAGCTCCATGAAGGACTGCTTGCGCAGTAAGCCTTTCCTGGGCCTCCTGGGGGTGCTCACAGTGTGCATCTCCATCATCACTGCAGCAGGGATCTTCTTCATCACGGATGGAAAGTACAACTCTACCCTGCTGGGAATCCCGTTCTTCGCCATGGGTAACTATCCATCCTTGTGGTAATCGGATTCTTACCGGTTTGGGGCAAGGTAGTACATTTCTTGAATTCTCAGGTGGAAATCTGTTTTCATTTTGCATTGGTGTGTCTGTGTGATTGTGTAAAATTTTACTTGAGGTTGTGTCTGTTTCACCTTCCTGGGCCTTTCAGGAAATTCCAGAATGTCCAAACCATCTTCCCACTTAATTTAATGCTGTAAAATGTTTTTAAATTATGCAACATTGCAATTCTCTACTCATTTTTTTTAAAGATGGTAGGTCAAGCATAATGGGAAACTGTGTTAAGGAGATACAAGATCTATTTCAAACAAAATTTTGTGGTTCTTATTCCTGGGCATCCTCAAGTTAGTGTTAGTGAGGAACAACTACCATAAAAGGAAAATTCTGAGAACCATTGATAGGTCCTAAACTCAAAGAACTTAAGTAAACTTTCATTAATTTCAAAGTTTTTACAGAGAGTGTACTCCCAACCCCCCTCCTCATTATAAAGTGAAAGCTTAGACCTTTGTCATTCTAACGAGAGACTTTAGGATAGAAAAAAATCATACAGTCTTTTAATCTCTGGTGAAAATAATTAATGAACACCCTTAGTTACTCATACTTTCTTCCCAACCATAGGTAAAAAATCTCTTCACTGTACATATATGGGTGTTGTATGCATGTGTGTTCTTGTAAAAAAGGAAAATAAAGTCTGGGAATAAAAATGAGTGAGGACTCAGAACCAAGAATGATGTGTCATACCAGAAAAGAGAAGAGAAGCGTGACATCTATGGTGCTGCAGAGGATTTTGCTAGGTTTCCTGCAAATCCCAGTATGTAATGACTTAGAGCGTCCCTCAAGATGGTGAACTGACGTGAGCAAGAGTCTTCAGATACAAAATAATTGCTTTTGAGTCCAGAGCTTAACATCAGTTGTAAATTAGTTTTTGATGATTAAATGGAAAAGATGCAGGTATGTTGTCAGAAGGATCCTAGGTGACCAGGCCCCCTTTTATTTCATCTTGGCAAGCATTTTTGTGAATGACACCACAACGAGGATTGCTACTGTAGGTGCTGAAGCCAAACACCTTTATCTAGGACAATGAAGTTGGGACTTCATTATGGCCCTATTAAGTAGATCCATCTCCATAAGCCTCAGTTTCTTCTTGGGTAAAGTGGGATAATAGTGATATGTGTTCAAATTATTGTTTTTTAAATGTAATAGAATATAATTAAAGTTAATCACACATAGCACTCAATAAGCACCAACACGTTTTAGTAATTAACTTGGTAGGTTGAGTGTGGTGAATTCAGTGATGAATGGGAAGCAGCCCACAGCTGGATTCTGTGTATCATTTCTAAATGCATATTCATCCTGTTAATAAAGTCTATTTCTTTTTTTCCAAAGAAGTATATGAGAAATTTTTGTCAGTAGGGATAAATATGACTGTAGATAGTTTTGAACCATTTACACTTGTGAACTTGTTAATTTGGTCTCATGACTTGAAATAATAATGTAAGATCTATAAGAATCATGCAGTATGATTCACACATGAATATGGATCACTCAAGGTTTACAAAGTAAACACCTTAGAGCCTACTAGAGCTTTTTTCTAAAAGAGGAAAAGATACAATTACATATTCTGTAAAAAGTAAGGAGAAAAACCACCTATGCTTATGCTGGATTGTAACGTTGGCTCTACCAAGTCCAAGTGGTGGCTTTTATTCCTTAAACAAATAGCAAGAATGCTGAAAGTCACTGTGCAGAGCAAATTCAGACCCCATAACACACTTTGCACCTCTCCCACTGATCTTTAAAATCATAAATCAACCTGGCCTATGTAGGTGCAGACCTTGGGAAGTCTGGGGTGTGTGTGTGTGTGTGTGTGTGTGTGTGCCTGCAATTCTGAGAAGGACTGTTTCTGCTATGTTCTAAAATCATAGCAATGAAAGACCTATGAGCATATATTTAAGATGTTTCCTTGATCAAAGGGAAGTTTGTTTTGTAAGTAAAATTGTAGTAAGTGGAGATGTCAGTGCTGAGAACTGGTGAAATGAGAGGAATACTCCACAGGGTTAGAAAGCATGGGTTTTTATCCCAGTTTTTCTAATAACTTTGCATGTTATATTGGGTGGTTATTTATAGTCTTTTTCCTCAGTTCTTTCATGTACAATGGAAAACTTGGACTATTCATTTTTAAATTTTGAGGATCCTACAATATCATTTTATAATTCTACTGAAGTTAGGATTTGATTGTTTCTTCATAAAAACTTTTATGGTATGTACTCTCCTCAAACCTCTAGTCTCCTTCATTGCCTTTCTGAGAAAGAAGGAGAGAGAAAGACCTTAGCATAGGAAAAAAGTCACACAAATGTGCATACGAAGGCTCAGACACACCAGGCTATAAGACCTAGAAAACACATTGCTATTAAGATCATGAGATAGAATTTGATGTTAAACACAAATAAATAGAGTTTAGCAAATAGATATCTGATGTTGGTACACATAATATTCATTGAAACTGATCCTCTGGTGAATTATAGTTTACATGGTGTCAAAATGGCATAAATGAAAGTCAATTGAATCTGTAGGAAGGGAGGTCCAACTATTTTTTGTTACCTCTATCATATTCCTAGCTTCCTACAAGGATTTCTTTGAGGTAGTGAATATGTGCTCCAAGATGTGCCAGTTAATATTCAAACCATTTGCTCTCATCCAAACTCATCCCAGGTGCTGGGTATGTCACTTAGGGTGTCTGTCCTTCAAACTCACTAGCACAGTTGACTTCTCTTTGACCACCTGTTTCTCTGCACTCAACACCTATTTCTGTGTACTCATCAGCCTGCTTTTGTTTTTGCTTTTTGTCATTTTTCCAGCTGATATTCCCAGTGTCATGTCAGAAGCACACATCCTATACCTAAATACCTTACATTTTATAGTCAGGGCCAATTTTTATACTTTGTCTTGTTACTCCCATAAGTAAACTTACATGTGTCAAATTATATGTTCCAGATTTGGGTTGAGAAAAGATGGTAATTATAGGTACATATAGTCTCTCTATAAAAGTATTCAGAGACAAATCCAAAATCAGAACAAATTTTTGAAAACACTTGACATGTCTTCACTTAGCCAAACCCTCACGTCCTTTTTCTGTCCAAGCATAGGCCAATGATAATAACACTCACTTAATTTATAATTTATTGTCAGCCCTTTTAAATTTGTTTCACCTCATTTACTTTATGTGGACATGTTTCCTCTTTCTGGAAGGAGACTCCAGGCTGGCCTGTGCTGTACTTTGCTGGTCTTCTGTGCATGGTTGCAGGGGCATCACTGGCTTGGCTCCCTGTATTCCTTCTCTCCATTCTGAGTTTGTGCCACATACTGGAGTCTCACATCAGTCCACTTGACACCACTGGGTGCACAGAGAAGATTTGGCTTTTACAGGTGATCCCAAAGTCTCCAAATAATGTTTTTCATGCATCTCAAACTGAATCCCATCTTCATTTACTTATTAATTGATTTACATATTTATTGAGCACCTATGTTCGAGGCATTTGGGTTTTGTAGTAGAAGACATTGGGCAGAACTCATCAAGTTCTGACCCTCATGGATTTTATGTTTTAGACCTATAGAGGGAAAGAATAATACAAAGAAATAAAGAAATATGAACTGTGCTGTATTGCTGATAAGTGATTAAAGTATATGAACAAAGCAGGGTAAGGCATAAAGAATGCAGATGACAAAAGAAAAAACCTTTCTGAAAAATAAAATTGAAGCAGAGAGCTAAATGAAGTGAAAGAAAGATTCATGCAGAAATCTTATAAAAGAGTGTCTCTGGCAAAGAGAACTATACTTGCAAAGACTCTGAGACAGGACCATGCTTGGTGAAGTTGAGGAAGGACAGGAAAAGGAGTGTGGCTGGAACAAAGTGGGCAATTGTCTGAGTATAAGGGGAAGCAGCTGTACGCAGTCTGGGGCCAGATCACATAGGGAATTGGGAGCACAGTACTTCAGAGTTTAATCGGGGTATGGTTTCTGAAGCATTTTGAGACAGGAGGGTATGATCTGACATATATTTTAAAGGCATCTTTGGCTACATTATGCAAATTAGTCTGCAATAGGGAAGGGATGTTTTATAGGGTGACTATTTAAGAAGATTTTGCAAAATCTGCCAGGGATATAATAGTGGCATAAAATAGCATGGGAGCAGTGAAGACAGTAAAAAAGGATTAGACTCAGAATATGTATTTAAAAATAGAATTGACAGTTTACTGAAGGACTAGATATGGCATGTAAGAGAAGAGGAGTCAAGGGCAACCCCAAGCTTTGAGAACTGAATGACTCATGGAATGCAGTTGCCATTTACTGTAGTAGGATTCCTATCAGGCATCCCAACAGAGAAATGTGGAGTTACCTGGATAAGACAGTTAGCTCATAGATCATGTTCAGAGGTAAAATCCGTCAGTGGGAGCTAGAGATATAAATTTCAGATTCATCATGGTATAGCTAATATTGAAAGCCAAGCAATCTGATAAGGGTAACTAGAAAGACAAATATTAGAAGTCTGAGATTTGAGCCCTGGAGCATTCCAATGCTTAGAGGTTGGGAAGAAGAGGATGATTCTGGAGATAACACTAAGAACAATCAGGCAATGAGATAGCTTGCCAACCAAGATGATAGTCCCAGCAGCAAAGTAGAGAACATGTTTCATGAAAGATGTCAATTGTTCCAAAAGCTGATAAGAAAATTGTCCAATGAGAACTGAGAAGTGGCCATTTGACTTGGCAACATGAAGGTCAATGGTGACTTTGATGCTTAGGCAAATTCTGAGGTAAAATGGTGATTTAAAGGGAGAGGTTCATTATAGCTTGGAGGAGAGGAACTAAAGATAGTGAGTAAAGATACTTGAAAGAAGATTGCACTAAAGGGAAATTCATGATGCTTGCAAGCTGATGGAAATACACAAGGTAGAAAAAACTTTATAGTAAAGTAGAAAGAGGAGAAAATTGCAGAAGCAATGTCATTGAGTAAAAGAGAAGGGACTACATTTAAAAATGAGTCTTTGGCTTTATGTAAGGCATCTACTTATAAAAATAAAAGGCAAAATATATGGACAGATGCTGACATATTGGGGCTTGAAGAGGTGGGAGTATGTGGTAAATTCTCTTCTGTGGCTTCAAATTTGTCAGTAAAATAGGAAGAAAGTCAACAGCTGATAATAAACTTGGGAAAGGAGGTGTTGATTTCTGGAAAATGAAGGCAGTGAAAGAGTCACTTGGAAAATTGGAGATGAAATTAAAGAAGAAAATTTAGGAAAACTAAGAAATACTAAGGACTCATATGAAGTTTGTGCTCATTAGTTTAAAAAAAAATAAGTGAGCAAGGTTTGCTGTCATTTTTTTTCTTCCAGCTACAAGTAGCTGAACAAGAACTGAGTTAAATATAATCAAAAAAAATTAAATATGAATTTGTGATGTAGGTGAATCAATGACTATAATAATAGATCATGAAAAGCATACTAGTCAGATTCAGCTCAATTATGTTACAGTAACAAATAATGCCCTAAGTCAAGAATAACACAACAAACATGTATGTCTTGCTCATATTTCAGTTTCGTGTGGGACAGGAAGCCCTTTTGATAGCTCTCTTCCCACAGAGAACTCAGGGATTCAGGATGCCTCCATCTTTGCAACTCTGCCTCCTCAGAGTTTGTGCTCCCTGTCATGTACACAGAAAAGAAAATAGAGAAGGCAGCATCTACTTGTAACTGCCTTGTATCAGAAGTGATACAGTTACTTGGCCAAACATTCCACTGGTCAGAACTAGACACAGGGCCATATATCAGCAGAAAGGGAATGTAGCAAATTGAGGAGAGAAATGAATTATTTCATGAGCTTCAACTACCTCTTCCACATACCCTAAACCAAACAATAAAGGAAATGGTAATATTATTACTCTTCATCATCATTGTGAAAAATTACTGAGGTCAAATATTAAAATTCTTTGTGAGGTAGGAGAATTATTTTAGGCTACATTATCTCTAATATATAACTAACATCACAAAAGTTAATATTGCAAACAACCATTTTATTATGCTCATGGAATCTGTGTGTCAGACTTCAGTTGGGCAAAGGCAAGGTTCCTCTTACCTCTACAGTGTGTGGAGCCTCAGCTGAGATAACTCTAATGACTGAGGATGACTTGAATGTCGAAGGGCTGCAACAGCTGGGACTAGAGTCTTTGCTTGTGTGGCTGTTACCAAGTCTGCGATCACTGAAAGGAAAAATCTCAGCTGGAGTAGTTGAAGAGAGTATTTAATATGGCTTCTCTAGCATGATGGTCTCAGAGTAGTCAGACTTTTTACAGAGTGACCCAGGGCTCCAAGAAAGAGTGTTGCAAGGGAGCAAGGCAGAGGTGCAAGACTGGCCTAGACACAGAAAATGCATAGCATCAAAGCAGCCATATTCCACAGACTGCATATTAGTCATAAGGCCAGGG
>JAJEJO010002659.1:100743-164257 GCA_020662805.1 Glaucomys volans
GGTGGATTGAATTAATATATTTTATAATTCCATTTTTCACTTTGCAAGTTTAAAATTTAGAAGTTTTGCTTTTGCTTTTGAGATTTTTTTTACATGGTGTACATACTTAACAAAATCTAAATGTAATCAAAACCTTCATTTTCTATCACATATAATAAGTAAATTAGATCATTCGAACTCCATTTAGACTTCCTCCTGACTTATATGCTGGTTTTGCCTAGTCGTTTAATTCTAATGTAATTTTTTAACCTCATTAGACCTTCTTTTCTCTTTTGATACAGTTCACGGTCTATTAACCACTTTTTTATTATCCCTTCTTCTTTGTGTCTCAGACCTTCCATCTGGGATTATTTTTTTTATTTCCAAAAGACATTATTTTGTTCCTTTAGAGATGTTTAGAGATGGTGAAAAACTCTCAGTAGTTGTTTGTTTCACTAAAAATGTCCTGGCCTTCATACTTGAAAGTTATTTTTTCTGGGTATAGAAGTCTTTCATCACATTGAAAATGATTCTCTGTTATCTTTATTCCTCTGCTTTCTTTCTGTTACTGCTTTTATCATTTTTCTTCTCTTTGGTTCTCTGTAGCTTCAGTATGATGTGTCTAGATGAGACTTCTTCTGTATCAGGTCATTGAGGATTCACTGGACCTTTTGATTACAAGGATTATTGTTTTTCACAAATTCTAAAAATTATCCCTTTATCTACTCAAATATAGTTTATTTCTTATTTTCTTCTCCCTTTTGAATTCCAATCACATAATATTACACCTTTTTATGTTTCTTACATTCCTTTTTATATGTTCTCTTTGTCTCTGTGCTGAATTCTGAGCAATTCCTCTATTCCATGGAACAATTTACCATTTTTTTTTCCTTTTACTCCACTTAAAGTACCACTGAAAATATTCCTTAAATTTTAAAATTTTCTAATGGAATTTTAAAATTCCTGTTAGTTTGATTTGGTTCAGTTTTGAGTCTCCCATATCTCTATCTTTTTCTGTTATCCGAAGATAATTTCAAGGTTAGCTGTATTTTTTAACAAAATAAGCACAGTTTTCTAGCTTTGTTTAATTATCTCGCTACCTAAAGTCCCTGTGACTCTACTGCAATTGTGGTGAGTGCAGGTCTCAAGCTAATCACCTGGTTTCTTTGTGAACCTAGTTATCTATCAATATGTGGGTATTTTCAGATTCCTGGGGTGGAGCTCTCTCTTCCACTGGCACTCTGTGTTTGTAACTGTCTGGAACCTGGAGTCACTATAAATGGGAAATATTTCAAACCTAGTTGAGGATTTGAAGTTCCCTGTCTAGTGTGCCAGTGTACACAGAGACCCATCTGTAAACACACTCTTAAATACTTTGTTCCTTCTGCCTTTCTTCTGCTCTGCTCAGCATGGAGACAAGTCTCTCTACCATGCTCTGCGATCTGGGATTGAGGTGGAGATGAGTCCTACTGCTCCTACTGCTCTGAAGCACTGGCCTCTGAAATACCAGCTTGATGTGGAGAAGGTGTCACAAACAGACTTCTCACCTTGGACAACCCCTGGAACTAAATTTCACAACCCCTTCAGCTAACTGGCTTGAAGCCCAAGTGTGCAGTGCTATAAAAACCACTCAGGGAAAAAAAAATACAGTTGCCATAAAATTCCAATTAATCCTATAGATTCTGCTTTTCCTCAAGAATTTACCCTTAAATTTGTCCATTATATTTGCAGCTTTTTAGTAAGTTTCAGGTAATGAAATTTGTTAATATATTTGTATTTATATTTCATCCAACATTTTTTTGTTTCCAGCTAACAAATAACACAATCTTGTCATAGCAAGAAGCAGAAGCAGCTGCAATGTCACTTTTAATGGCTGAATATTATTCTAGGCCTTGTTTTCAAACCATTTCTATTTTAGCACCTTTCAGATCTATATGTGCTGTATTCTTAATAGAATCCTAGCTGCCTTTAAACCCAATTTTGCTTGTCACATAATTTCATGACACTTTGCTCATTATCTTCAGTTCTGACCAGTAGATGATATTCAAATATGAAGTTTACAAGCTTGCTTTTACTTTATATTTTTGGAAGAGCATTATAGTTATACCTAATACTTGAGTTCATCCCTACAGAATCATACAGGCATGGAATTCAATTTCAGTTCATGATCCTCCCTTTTTCCTCCTGCCCCTCCTATCCTCCCTTGTTCTTCTTGCTTTACTCTACTAGACTTTCTTTCGCTCATCTATATTTTTGGATTGGTTCTTTTGAGTTATACATAAAAGTGAAATTCCCTGTGGTATATATATACGTGTGTGTGTACATATAGATGCATATAACCTGACATTTTCGGAATTCATTCCTCATTGCCTTCCCTTTCCTATCCCTCCACCTTGCCTCTTGATCTCCTTCTACATCACTCATCTTCCCTGTGTCTTTATGATACCTTATCCTTCCTTTTTTCTTTATTTTACTCTAGCTTCCTATATGAGAGAAAACATTTGACCTTTGAGTTTCTGAGTTTGGCTTATTTCACTGAGCATGATATTCTCCATTTCAATCCATGTACTAGCAAATGCCATAATTTCAATCTTCTTTAGGCTGAGTAGAACTCCATTTTATATATATACCACAATTTCTTAATCCATTCATCTATTGATGGACACATGGGTTGATTCCATAATTTAGCTATTGTGAATTATGCTGCTACAAACATTAAGGATGGCTGTATAGCTACATATGCTGATTTTAGTTCTTTAGAAAAAATACCAAGAAGTGAGATAGCTGGGTCATATGGTGGTTCCATTCCCCGTTTTTTGAGGAATTTCCATACTGCTATCCAGAGTGGTTGTACTAGTCTATAGCACCACCAACAATGTACAAGGGTACTTTTCCCCCCACATTTTTGCCAGCATTTATTATTGTTTATATGCTTCATCATCACCATTAGGACTGAAGTGAGATGAAATCTTGTTGTATTTTTGATTTTCATTTCCCTAATTATTAGACTTTGAACATTTATTCTTGTATTTGTTGGCCATCTATGTTTCTTCTTTTGAGAAGTTTCCGTTTAGTTCTTTTTCCCATTTATTGATTGGGTGATTTAGGGAATTTTTCGTGTTAGATTCTTTGAGTTCGTTATATATTCTGGATATTAATCCCCTGTCAGAGGAATAGCTAGAAAAGATTGTCTCCTACCCTGTGGTCTCTCTCTTCATGCTCTTAATCTTTTCCTTTGCTGGGCATATAGTATTCAAATACAAAATTTTCAAGCTTGCTTTTCCTTTAGACCAATTATTTCTTTCCTTTTGCTACTCTGGCTTCTCCTTCTCAGAAGAAATGGTTTTCCAACTTTAAAAGGTTTAATCTGAATGTAGAAACAAAGGATTTGAGAGACAAGATGAAGTAGAATAACTGACTTTATCCAGAGTATGGTGGTGCAGCACCACCAAGGTGGGGTGATATAGTAGAGGTGCTGCCCCCTTGCAGTGCTTGCTTTATCTGAACATGATCAGACATTGAGGGAATCGCAATCACTACATTACTGGACTATATAGTTGGTAATCCTCTCTTGCAACTTAATGTATGTTGCAAGAGAAAACAGAAACAATATTCATTATGATTATTAAAGCTTCTGGTTCAAAAATGTGATCATTTAAAGTACTTTGGGTTGGGGTTTTGTAAATTGATAGAAAATGTAATTCTTCTCCATTAGGTGGAACATATACATGATGATAGTAAGTTACAAAGAATCTTGTAAAACATGAAGACAGATAGAACAGTCGCATGCACTTCTGTATCAAAAGGTTCTAATTCAAATGTCTCAAGAGACAGGCTGCTAATATTTGTTAAGCACAGCAGACCCTTATAGTCCAATGGGAATGGTGGGGATTTATACACTGGAGAGTATAGACAGTGCGTAAAAGCATTTGAATTTAATTTTTATAAATGCTTCACCTATGTTAGACATTTCTGCAAGTGAGATTTTAGAGTCAGAGAACCAGGGTGACTAACTGACAAAGGATATTTAATAATAACCAAAATGTGCCACGCACTTATAAGGTCCCAAAGATGAACACATTATAAGTATTAATAGACTTAATCTTAACAATAATGTAATATACAGGAATATTGCTATAAAACAGGAAAATGACAGAATTTTCATAACTAGTTAAAGGATATGTCATACAGCATGTGACAGAGTTAGGATACAAACCCTATAGCTCTGTATTCTGAGCAGATCATCTTTCCATATCTTCATAAGTAGCTATTTAGACTAAAGTTATATAAAGAAAATTCATGCCATCTACCAAATGCTATCAGATATCAGACATTCCTCATCTCATGAAAGAGAAAAATTAGATAAATATAAATTGTTTTGTATTAATAGTATAATAAAGTATGATAAAATGAAATATGTATATGTGCTTGTGATACAATTACTTGATTCAGTATAAATCTAAACTTAGCATGATGAGGATGGCTTTGATCTCTATTAAACAGAAATTTAAATATTGAAAAACCAAATAAGCAAAAAGAGCAATTTTTTTAAAAATTACTTCTAAATAAGGTAATATCGCCACAAGTTTTCTCAGTGTAGACTCCATAGATATTGCTCAGAAACAACTAAAAAAAGCAACATGTTTAAAGAACATCTTTATGCTAAAATGGTAGCCTTTCTTTTCCTTAAATAAACAGTGAAAATAGGGCACAGCAATAAAATATTATCTGAATGTGGATATACAACATGAATAGCAATTAAATCAGCATGAATTTTATTTAATTAAAGGCAGTTCTTTCACCTTCCACTAAGTGAAGGATTTCTTCTAAGATAAGAAAATTAATTAGGAATATTTATATCATAAATTTTTCTTCCTCTATTTTTTATTATTACCAACTAATAATGTTAAAATATTTTAAGACTAAATAAATGTCTTTCATAGTGTCCTGCTATCTATGCATATACTTTGCTGCTGCAAATAATTTTATTACCACCTAAAAGCATTAGACCATTCTAGCTAGTTACTTCATAAAATTCCATCTGTGTCTTAACATCTGTCCTGTACCATTTATAGGTTTTAGCATGTTCTTTATTTTCTGCTGTGTCATCTTTTTTTTTCAATATTTATTTATGGCGTAGAAAACCAATCCTCTCAGCATGCTAATTTTTATTCAACTGTGTCAGCTTAAAGGAGCTTTAAGAAAGGGAGCCATGCACAGAGAAGTTAGGAGTCAGTAAAAAAGTTAGCTTCTCCAAATAATTCCAAGGAATCTCATGAAGAGATACATTATATTTGATGAATAAAAATTACTTTCCCCAACTAAATGAACATGCTGAAATGATCAATTATATTTGAATTCCCCACATTACACATTCACTGCAGGGCACCAAGTTAACCTTATATTAAATTAACCTTACATTAAATGCAGAAAATTCTAATACAAAAGAAGATATGACAGTTTTTCTTCAGCATTTAAGTGAAATTTTGACTTAATTGTATAATTATTTTCCCTATCTTTGAAATTTTCCCTAGCCAAGTTACATTGCATATCTATTTCATTTTATATCATAAGGTGCAATTATGACAAATTACCAGCACATTAAAAATTAAGTCATAATTTATTAACACTTATTTTCCTTTCTGAAGCCCAATCATTAGTAAATATTTTCCTAAAATGTACTTATATATATTCCTTAGATATTCTTTAAATATTTATTGATCAGCACTGAAACTTTATATGAAAGAGGCTTTCTCATTTAAAAGATTCTTTTTTAGTGCAACTGTCCTTAAACCATATTTTAAGATTCAATTTCTTGTGTGACACAGTAGTGAATCTTTGAATGTTTTGTAGTTTAATTCTGAAGTCAATAATTGTCAATATTTAAATACATTTATATGGAAACACTACTAATGCAAATATCTTTCCAACACACTTATTAACACTCCTTGTGACTGCTTATTTAAAGACTATCTTTTATATTTAAATATACTACATGACAAGGTGAAGGAAATAGGTCCTTTTGTTTAAACATTACATGCATGGTGCTCTCGTGAATTTACATAGGAACTGGATTTATGACATTGTGTTTACCACTTAATGTTTCATATTTATGATTCAGAGTATTTTATAAACTTAAATCTAGAATTATAACTAGTTTACTAGGTTCTAACATTAGAATATCAGTCTTAATTGACATAATATCTAGAGTTTTTAAATTTGAACTTCATAAGTGTTTAAGCTGTTAGTCTGATTTTCTGAGTTTACTGGTAATTTATTATCTTCTTTATTCTTCCTAAATATGTTAAAATAACTTTAGGCACTTATTAGCATGCTATCTGTGACACACAAAGATTGAGTTTTGTCACATGGTTGCAGGATAAGAAACTAGACTTGGAAATTTTAGTTATTTGCCCTTCACATTGAAATACTGTGTCTTCCTAAATAGGAAAAAAAGAAAAGTCTTTTTCTTTTTCAAAACCGTTTTAATGTCATGCTTTTGAATTGCTCTCCAAATGTTTGTCTGAAAAGTAAGAAAACTAAATATTTAAACCACCAGAAACTAAACCCTTCTTTTCTGAATTTCAAAAGCATAACTTCAATCATGCATAAATCTAACAAAGACATCATTAAAGCTTCCTTCAGTCTATTGTTAAAATAATGAAAACTGATTTTTCTGCTGGAAAAAAAAAAAGATAAAGCAAACCAAAAAAACCTCACATGCTTTACTGAGAACTTTCTTTCCTTCCCCCATGATATCTCTAACATAGTTTTCTTGCCTCTATCCTATTATTTATTTGAATTTTTAATTTTACTTTTTTATTTTACTCCAACTTTCAGAAATATAAAATGTATGTAATCTTTCAAAAGTATTTCTGTATTATTTCTTTAATTCAGTTATCAAGGCATTTAGGGCTTATTTACTTTTGGTTTGACATGAACATACATATATGATTTTAAATGTTTTTTTTAAATTTTAAAGTAATTAGTCTTTCATGCTTGAATGTCCAAGAGACTATAATCTTGTTTGGAATTCATTGTATACTGTATTCATAGGTAATATTAAACACCTATCATCTTCTAAGCATTGTATTAGGTAGTAGAGATAAACCTTTTGTTCATGGAAAGTACTTTTGATGCTTGTACATATGAAAAAATGATGATTTAGGACATAATCTGAAAATGTGATAAAACAAGCACTATGAAGGGGCTTAGATCATAAAAGGATAGATCATGTTATGGTTGATTTGCTGGAGAAAATTTAAAGAAACATGGGACTTGATGTCAGTCTGACATAGGCAATGCTTCCATTTAGAGATGCTGCTAAGCACATTTTTAATAGTTCTCTCCTTTACAAACCAGTGAAAGCCATCAAATAGTCATCCTACCAAATTATTGACTGGAAGGAATAGCTGCTCTGTTGAACTTAATGCAAGAGAATGAAAGAACTCAATGTATATTCATCTCCTTGGATTTGTCTCAAGCTGGAAAGTTTGTGAGTTAAATATCACAGTTAAGGAAAGTGCACCAATCATCTTTTTAATAGAAAGATGAGATGTAGAAGCCAAGACAAGCCTTGGGAGAGACAGAATGTCCCTGAGAACCTGGTCTAGTAGTGTGGAAAAGTGAAAAAAGAAGTAATCCTTCCTAACAAAGGACAGTCCTGGTGAAAGCTGGAAGGGGAACAGTTTGCATTGCCTCCTGAGCTGGGAGACCGCTCTTTTAAGGAGGGTCTTTGTGACTCTAACTTCCAGTATGCTAAAAGCTCACTGGAGATGCACCACCAGAACTGAACAGAGCAGATGCAGTGAGGGAGGCTTTAAGTGAGATGGCCCTCTTTTAAACTTGAGGGCAAGCCCACCTGCCTTCTGTTACCATCCTCTCAGGGTTCAGCAAGTAGCTGTTCCAGAGAGCATTGCATCCATGCAGTGACTAAAGAGAGGCTAGCACACAAAAAATGGGAAAAGAACACAAGCAAAATGCAGATGGTAAAATTCTATCAAAAGAGTCAATTTGTTCCAGAAAATAGAAAAACTTCAAAGCATGTTTCATAGAAGATACAAACACTGTGACCCCTCTAGAGAGTACAAAATGTGAAGAATAGACACAAAAGAAAACAAAAGTTGAAGAGACAGCAAAAAAGAAGAACAAGCTAACAGCACAAGGGAAAAAAATGGAAAGAAAAAAATAAGACCATTATTAGAGATGAGCTATTCTGAAACCAACAAAATAGACAAGAGTGAAAATATATTTAGAAACATGGATAATAGACTTGAGGGAAACACAAAATGAAAGAAAAAGAACAAAAATAAGAAATGAACTAAAGAAGAGATTATTGATAGAGAAAAATATCAGTATGATGATAAAATGTGAGTTACTCTAATTGACTTCTGTTTGCTCAATCATCATTGGGATATATTTGTCTCACAGGGTGATAGTTCACAATAAATGAGAAAACACACATGAAGTGCTTAGCACAATACCTGTAACACAGGAACAATGAAATAATTGGCATTCATTATCATGATTAGAAACCTGTGAATCATTAACATGGAAAATAATCATACCAAATGTTGACAATTATTGGGTCCTTACATTGCACTGTCCTAAGTGAATTAATCATTTAATCTTCACAAAAACTATGAAGAAGTCTCCATTTTTATACGATGGAGCTGAGGTACAGAGAGCTTACATTACTTTCCCAGAATACATACTAGGTGATGGAGCAAAGTTTCATGCTCAAATAGAATGTTCTTGATCATGAAGTCACACTACCTCTTTTTAGTATATTTGGGCTCTGTAGTAAAGAAGTATGGAAAGTGGTCATAGAGCAATGAAGAGGAGGAGGCAGAGGAGGAGATGGAGAATTGAAGCAATAAGGCCAACTTTAGTCATTTCAGATTTCCCTATTTCTAGGTCTAGCAATAAGAAAAATTTTTATTATTAGGCTTTTTAATTAGAACTTTATAGCTGGGTTCATCATGACAGACTCATAAATGTACGGAATTCAATTTCAGTTCATAACACTACTCCTCTTTATAATTTAAGGAAAATGTAGTTGGAATTTTCCTGATCACATGATAGACTTTCCCTGAAGCTGTAAGCACAGATCATGTTTACCCTCATAGATTCCTTAGTGTTAATTGATGGCTATGTACATACTAAAATTATTGAGTAAAAGAAATACATTTTGTTGATTTATCATCTTTTAATGTAGTCTTTTTCTGATTATATAAATAAAACATGCTCTTTATTTAAAAAAAACTGTAAGCATGAAATGAAGCAAAGTTGCAGAGTTGTCATTTTATAACCATATTGTTTAAGGATAATATTATATTTATATATATATTTTTATATATATATAAATGTGGGTATATATATATTTTAAAGTTACTTCAGGGCGTATTATCTTAAAACAATGATTATGATCTACAGTTTCTAGAGGACAGAAACCTGGGCATGGGTTAGTTTGGTCCTCTGTTTCAGGGTGTCTTACAAGGCTTAGTCGGGTTCCACTTGGGGCAAGATCCCGTCCCAGCACACTCAGTGGTTGTTGACATGGTTCAGTTCCTCACCATCTGTTGGGATGAGGGTCTCAACTCCTCCCTAAGAATTGGTCAAAATTTTTCCTCAATTCCTTACCACATGCGAGGAATTTGCTTCATCAAAGTCCACAAGAGAATCTGCAAGTAAGAAAAGTCATATCCAGAAGCATTCTATTTGATGAAAGCAAGTCACCAAGTCTAGTCATACTCAAGTGCAATGGATTACAAATGTAAACACTAGGAGGTGGAACTCATGGGAATTTGCTTAGATGTCTGCCTATACTATGTAGGTAAATTAATTTTTATAAAACTGATATTAGATGAATAAAATCAATTGTTTCGTTTATTCATCAATATATTGTGAAAATTTTCCAATGCAGCTGAATATTTTAAATTATTTAAAAGTCTATGTATCATTTTATCCTATGGATTAGTAATAATACCATCGGCCCCCTATATACTTAGTGACTACAAACATAGAGTAGAGGTAGGTTACCTGAGTTAGAATCTTGGTTCCATTGTCTAGTGTCTTTGAGATCTTGGACACTTACTTTTTTATAACTTTTTTTTTATTAGTGAAATGGGGTTAATAATTATAAAGACCTAAAAAAGTTGAGATCAGTTCCTGACACATGGTGAACATTCAATGAATGCTATTATCATGATTTTCATCATCTTTATTACTGTTACTTCAATTATTAAAACACTCTGTGACCATCATTGAACATATGATTAATTTTACTCACCTCTTTAATTATTTCCTTATGATAAATTTCTAAAATTGAAATTGCTAGGTCAAAGAATACATTCACTTTTAATATTGTCAAATTCGTTTTTGACAGGGTTATGCTACTTTATCTTCACAGCAGGACATGATTATGTCTGTTTCTTCAATCTCTTAGCAATTCTTGAGAATTTCCTCTTAAGAAATTATAACTTGAAAATCAAGAAATACTCTTGGGTTTTTTTTTTTGCATTTTGAGTTGTATATCCTTACTTTTAAGGTTGAATTTTAAAACTCTTATTGGCAGTGTACAATTTTTTCTCTTGTAAATTATTTTCTTTCCCATTTTTAAGAAGATATATTATTTGAATTATTACTCTGTAATTATCTACTCTATAATGTAAATGCCTCTGTCACATATTTTAGCAAACTCTAAGCCTGATAAGAGAACTTACTTTCCATATGGGGACTGAGAACTGAGATGAGATGAGATCTGGCTCTGAGAAAGTCATCATTTTTCTCTGGGAAGGTAGATTTGGGCCTTTAACTCCACTCTTAAAAGACAGGTGAAGAAGTGTTGGTGTCTTGGTGCTGATCCATACCCAGTGAGAGCTTCTCAGACATATAGGGGGTACAGCAACAAGCTGAGTGAAGGGTATCAACAGGATAGAAGTCTCAAGAAGTCTTTCTCAAAGCAAGGAATCTAAGAAATTAGAGGGTGACAAGATCTATAAGAGCCTTCAAATGGTATTGTCAACCAGAAGGCAAGAACAGTTGAGGAATCTGAGCATCTTATGATGATTGAAAAGGGGTAAACATGATCAAAAACTAGAGGAGGGGAAACTTATGAGAGGACCAATCTCAAAAACATGACTCACCCCTTCTAACGTTTATTTTGTATGCAGATGACCTGAGATGTGTATATAAAGTTGAAGAAGCTAATGGCACACTATGAACTTTCCAAGGGCAGCAACTCCCTTATTTGTGTTTACATGCAGAATGATAAGTATAATTCCAAACTCATTAGAAGGTGCTAAAAATAATGCTAGAGAAATACTACTAGTTTGACTAAGGAATAAAAGTAGGAAAAAAATTAAGAAAAGGCATAAGTAGGTTCAACAATCATATTTGGTTGCACAAAAGAAGGGAGCCAAAAAGTAATGTTTGGTGACAGGATAGCCATCAAGGTCTACTTCAAAGAATAAGATGATAGACTAAAGGCAAGGCAAGATTAGTATCTAGCAGATTTTCAGGAATTGAGAAATCCATGCACCAAGAATGTTAAAAAAACAATAAAGCAAAACCTTGGTATTTATATGAACACCTGCCTCAGCCAGGTGTTCCACATCATAGATGTTAGAATCCATAACAGGAAGTTTTTCCCAAGCTGATTATAGTCACTCCTTGACATATTTAATAAGTATACATTGAGCCCTCAATTGTGACAGAATATGCTGATCACTGGGTATATGATGTGAACAGGGAATACCCTATAACTTCAAGGAGTGGAGAATTGCAACAAGAGAATAAAGTCTATGATGCCAGAAGAAGAGAGTTTTAAAGAAGTTCCAGGGGAGAACTTGAAAGTGATAAAGGATTCTTAGAGATGTCAATTGTCTTTCTGCGCATCAAATCCCTAGTATCTCAAATGTTGCCTGGTAAATATATGTTCACTGGATGAAAGTAAATGAATGAATGACAGACACTGCCACAGATTTATTATAAATATGTGGTTAGTATGAAATGCTTTAAATTCCAGATTGGTTTCTGGCTGACATTTTTCTATTAGTAAACTTCCCTGCTTGTCAATAATTTTTGATCAGCAAATAAAAGTCAATGTTCATATTAGTCAGCATTAATCATAATTAGAAAGGAAAATCTGTAAGAGAAAAATGCTGTGCCTTCCAAAATCAAATATTTTTCATAAATTCTTATGGTATTCCCAACTAGGGGCATTTTTGCCCCCCAGGAGATATCTGGCAGTACCTGGAAAGACTTCTGAGTGTCAGGACAGGAAGAATGCTACCGTAGGTAAAGAACAAAAATGATTTAAAGGTGCACAGGACAGACTACACAACAAAGAAATATCCAGCCAACATGTTCATGGTATCAAGGTTGAGAAGTCCTAGATTGTGGGAATCAAAGTTTCTGCTTATTTGGTATAGACCATCAAAAGATGGTTTTATTTTTGAACTCTTGGAACCCTTTTAGTTCACAAAGTCCATGTTTAATTACAATGAATGTATTTGGCTCCTTAATAGTACAAAATATAGTAGGGAACATGGAAGAGAAAATAGAGTTTGGCTCTGAAACAGAGGACACATGAAGGATTAGCCATTTGCCTGCTGCTAAAATGAGACAAAATGTTGGAGCCAACTTTTCTCTTGTTATTTTTTTCCCCAAAATAGAGTCTGGAAAAAAATTAACAAATAGAAAATGGTTGACTCTGCCATTCCTCCTAACTCATTTCTTGTTGGTTTTCACCTTCCTCTACTTCTTTCTGTCTTCCCATGTGTTTTTAGTTCATCCATGAAGGACCTCTTTACTTATATTATTCTCCTTTGGCCCCCAGTCTCCCAAAACTGCCCTTCTCTTGGTGTCCTGTTATTAACCACAGGAAAGATCCCTAGGTCAATGTCAATAACTGATGATAGCTTTGATATTACTACTTGGTAACTTGTCACCTTGAAAGATGTTAATGATTGACTCCAAATAATTGATCAACAATGGTGAGATTTCAAGTGGTAATTTATAAGAGCACTTCAAAGCATGGCTTTAATTTTGTCTTTTTTCTTTAGGATTGAATTTGTATGTAAACTCTAATGGCACAAACCTACGATACTGTAACCAAGATGGATCGTCTTCCATGGCTACAGAATTGGCTATAGTTAACCACTGGTGGTGGTTATTTTACTAAATATTTCCATATCAATAGATATATAGCTGCTTCCCTGAGCTTTCTAAATGCCCAAGGTCATTCCTGATGACCCAGATCTACTGCAGACCCTTCTTCAATTCCCCCAAATTCAGCAACTATAGGATTAAAACCTGCTCCTGCTGGTCCCGCCCAGCTCAGCAGCTTCTGCTCTGATTGGCTGATTCCAACTGTTTCTAAGCCTGCTTATTAGATAATATGAAGAGCGTTTTAAAACTAAAACCTTAGCTAAAACTACTGCCAGATTGTTCTTACTGTTATTATTATTGGTGGAGTTGGAGCTGTGTTCTGGGATTCCAATAAACAAAAGCAGGTGAAATGTTATTTTCCTTGATGCTTAGGTACTTATTTGAAAGATTTCAAGAAATACAGAAAACCTCAGATGTAACCAAAATTTGGCCTTCCACAATAATTCTTACAGGTCTGAAAATTAAGTAATTACACACACACACACACACACACACACACACACACCCCACCTCTTTATCAGGAAAATTAATTATGGCAAAATATCTGCTGCAAAATGTTGACCATTCTGTTGGTGTCCATTTCGAATGTGAAATATATAGAAGTTTATAAATAGCAGTATAAATAAGCACAATTTTCTGACTCATAGGAATAAGAAATATAACATAATGATGTGTATGTGGAAAAAAATAGTAAATGAGGAAATGAGCCACATGAAACAAGTGGTTTAATTATGGGAGTACTGAATGTATATAATAAGAGATTACAACATGGAATCATTATAAAGAGGAAATGACATCATTCAACATACAAACCTTAAAATTCATGAAGATATATTTTTTTAGATTTCAAATCCCTAAAGATACTTTTATACTGATATTTTATTGTAAAAAAATTTCAATCAGTATAAAAAGCAAAAAGATAAAAATTAAAAAGAATCCAAAATCTTACTACTTAGAACAATCATCATTAACATTTGGTAAATCTCATTCTGGATGCTTCTCAATTACGATTTTTAGAGACACAAGCATGGATGGATGGATAAATGGAGGGATGGAAGAATGCTTAGATAGATAAAATAGTTTCTGTTTAACAAATGAAATTATTTTACATGATATTGTATTACAAAGTATTGCATTTTACTTTAAATTTTTAAAAATCTAAGGAATCTTTGGACCTAAAACATTTTACTGAAATTTATACAAGATTTTAAAAAATTAATTGATATTTATTCCTGGACTCTCTACAGATGAGAGAAAAAAGACTATGCAAAAAAATTAGAAGGATGGAGGTTTGTAAGAATATTTGTTTCCTTTTTTGAGGGCATTCCTATTTCTTCCTTGTTATGAAATAGTTTTAAATTAGCAGGCTTCATTTCTTTAAAGCTCCCTGTTTTCCAATTCCTGACCTTTGCTAGCTATTACATAACTTTCTAAAACACAGTCATTATCCTCCCAGTTGTTCAGTTTTGAGTTCTACACTAAAATAAGTTCAGGCTAGCCACTGGCCTTTACACTAAAAGCATACACAATTATTCTGTTGCTTCATGATTGATTCAACAATTATTTATTATCTATTGACTTCTTAATCTTGGAATGTGAAAATCTAGCCCAATTCTACCACTTCTACCATACATGTTTCCCTACCCACATTCTTTCCTTATGGTGATAGAATTATTAAAAAACCAAAAGTCAGTGTTCACTATAATATGATACATAAGTATTTTTCAAAACTGATGACATTTCTCATTTATTCAGCTTTTTTCCTCAAGTTACTAATTGCCTTGTTTTTTTATGGTTACATGATTAATTCTTCCTAAATTCAGTGTTACTTCCCACATGTTAAATAATTAGTTAGGTCCATTTTTCCTCACAGAGACACTGTTTCTGGAGCCCTGTGTTCTCCTGAGCCACCTGATTACTGCAAATCTGCAACACTCTCCTCACCCTTGGAATTTCCTATAGAGTCTATCCTGAGGCCCCATTTCCCAAAACTCCTGTCTTCTCATGTACCTGAGTATGCTCTGTGTAAGGGAGCTTGTGCGGTAAGTTTTTGAGATCCTGTGTAGCTGAAGATGTTTTATTCTATCCTCACACCCTACAGGTAGTTTAGCTTGGCATCAGTCAGAAACTTCTTTCTGAAATCAGGAAGCATTTTCCCATTGTCTCCCAGGGTCCACAGTGTGGCTGCTGCAGTATCAGATGCCATTTTTATTCCCCAGTTTTACATATCACTTTTTATTACCTCTCCCAACATCTTTGGTTCTGAAATTTCAGGTTCTGAAATGAGGCAGGTTTTAATTTTTTGTTTTTGTTTGTGTTTTTGTGCTGGGTACAGCGTGGGCCATTTCAGTTTGGATGACCTTCCAGAGGGGTTGTTTCTTTTTTTCTTTCTTTCTTCTTTTTTTTTTTTTAATTTCAGCAATCATGCTTTCAATTTCCACAAAGCTCCTTCTTGTTTTACAATTGGTCCCTTTTTAATCATCTAGTCTGATTTTATGCAGCAAATCTCTTTCCTTGACTTTCTGAGGATACCAATTATAGTTTCGAATTTTCATCTGTGCTTGCCAATGTCACACTTCGTTCTACGTCCTTGTTCTTCTTTGTTTGCATTTCTGTATTCCATCCTCTGTTCTTTCCTCAAATATCTTGTGATCCCAGGGATACAGCTCAGTTTAGAGCACTTACCTAGCATATGCAAGGCCAGGGTTTGATCCACAACACTGCGAAAACAAAATACAACAACAAAAGTATCCTGTGATTCCACATGTACCAGATATATAAAAAGCACACTGGAAGCGGTGCGTACTTGGGTTTAGCCAGCTGGCACTTTCTGGTACGCTAATATGGTTGACATCAGACCTTTGAACCTATCAGTTTATCAGCTTCTCTAAGGAAGGGCTTTTGCCATTTAAGCCTGAGTGCTTTAGGATCACTTGGAGGATTTGTTAAAACAAAAATTGATATTTTGATTTATTTTGATTCAGTAGGCAGAGAGTAAGAATTTGCATTTTAATAAGTTTCCTCCTGCTGTTGATGTTGCTGGTCCCTGGGGCCACAATTTAAAAACCAGTGATTTTGAGAAAACTCAGGTTTCATCCTGAGTTTTTGCAGATTTCATTCTGTATTTGCAGTGGTGTGGATCAAACCCTGGCCTGCTCAATTACCATTCTTCCACTGGCTTTCCGTTTCTCCCCTTTGTTAACATTTCATTCATTATTCTCACTATTTAATATTTTTTTTATAGATTTTGTATCTTTAAAAAAAAATATCATTTTAATGAGGCTTCAGGAGGCTCAAACATAAATGCATATGGTCAGTCCCTGAACAGAAGTCTCCCCCTCCTTGGTTACATTTCTGCTCACCTTGGGGGAAAAAAAAACAAAAACAAAGCATAGACAGTGTGTTGATCAGAGTCATAGGCATACTGCATCTCTCTCATCCCATGCTGTACCCATGTGCTTTTAACTTTAGGGACCAAGGCAGACAACTTAAGATTTAAAGAGTTTATATCAACTTTCTCAATACTTTCGTTTACTGTGGACTCTACTTGGCAATATTTTATTCACTGTTCATTATTTGTGTTGTAGATATGCTCATATTTCATTGAGGATAAATGTTTCAGCAATATTAATTTGCTTTTAATATTGCTAATTTTCAAAGAAGAATATCAAAGTAGAATATTGCATTCTACTATCTTTAATTGAAATTTTCCTTTCTGAGGATTTTATATGCCCTGAGTTTTATTCTTACTAGCTTTAGGCAAAGTGAAAATTACCATTTTAATTCTTCAAGCTCACTGAGAAAATATCTATGACATAGTTATTAAGCTACATAATTTTATTTTTTGATTTGTTTCATATTAGTGATATTTAATCAGAACCCTTTAATGTATTATTTTAATATTTAAGTTTACTAATTCTCAAATTTAAATAGAGTTTTACCTTTGCAGATAAATACTATGACAGATGGTATAATTATTCTTTTAAAAAAATTCTTCTAAGGATAAGTCAATAATGATGTAACATTGTTTTCAAACTTTTTTTTTTTTTTTTGGTCTGAAATACTAAGTGCTCAAAGATATCTGCACCAGTGAATCTAAAAGTAAATCCCATCAATTACATGCATACTTGTTAAGTCTGATACTCCCCTGTTATTTCTGTCACCATAAGGAAATCACTAGAAGTACAGGAGAAAAATGCAAGTGTATAAAAACAAAACCCACTCGAGCAGTACTCCGGAAATTCTACAGTTTGGAGGCTAAATAGAGAGATGATTGGTTACCCTAATTTCTTTTATGTTGATAAAATTTAATATTTTGTAACATGTGTTTGTGTTGATTTTCTCAAGATTCAATGAAGTTTTATGAAACAAGTCTTGCCAGTATCTCCAGATTGTTGAATAGTTGATGCAATATGTCTTTCATCATTAGTTCAAATCATTAAGTGCTTATTAAAATAAAGAACTAATCTGTCTATAATATTTTAGGGTTTCCTGAGATTATTTTAAAATAATACAGAAATGCTTTTTTCTCAAGATCCTTTAAAAGGTATACATCTACTTTTAAAATATCAAGAACATCAGAACTATAAATAGTGTTTTCAGATCTCCACACCAACTAGTGGTATTTTATCTTTGCAAGTGATTTTCATGAAAAATTATATCATAATGGGTTGAAATTAAAAATCAACCTGATTTAACACATTTTCAGAGCATTCAGAATTGCTTATTGAAGCACTCAAATTAAAGAAAATTACACCAAGGGACATTTTTCATTTAAAATCATTTTTTTCCATTAGGACCAAAAAGGTATAAAGTGGTAAGAGGAATAATGAAGAGTAGCTGCAACTCATGAGAAACCTAAACAGTACTGAATGCCAAGTATTTTTCAACTAATGACTGGCAGGAACTCCCTTAGAAACAGAAATATATAATGACAGCTATCAATACCCCAGAAGATATGTCATTGCAAAAAGAGACACTTGAGTTTCTATTTTTAAATTGTCACAATACTCCCCAACACATCGACCTATTGCCTAGGAAATCAATTATTTCAGCTACTCTTAAGTGTTGGAGGAGAGTATGTTCTGCTAATTATTGTGAAATGATGGCAGCCCTCAAGCAATCAAAGACTCTCAAACAGAATGTTTAAACAGAATGTGGGACTTATGGTGTTGACATGACCGTGATATGACTAAACCACTTATTTCCAGGATAAAACTACTTTATAGAAAAAAGTTATTGTAGGTACTGAAAATTAGAGGACTTAAATATGATTCAGAAATGCATTTGAGATATTTAGAACTGTCATTACACATTTTTTCCAGAAAATAAAATAAAAGTCTTCCTAGTATTATCATCTGTCCATGGTGGTGACATTTATGCTTACCCTGAAATTCCCAGCCCTTTAGTAGTTGAGCAGATCCATGTGATTAGGTATGGCCAACAGTTGTGAGCAAATGTAATGTGTATGTTACTTAAGGGTGAGGCTGTGGAAACCCATAAATGATTTTCTAGTCTTTCTCTTGCTTTACTACAGCAGATGTGGAGTACCTAGTACCTCAATGCAGCTATTCCCCACCGCCTCCTCTCTACTATTGTGGTAACCACATTATAATGAGATCCATCCTCTTACCAAATGTTTAAGTGCCCAATGCAGTACCTGTAACTGCAAGCACAGTTCTGTACAAAAGATCTCTAGAAATAGTTCATCTCTCATAGCTGAAATTTTACGCTATTGAATCGCAACCCCCACCTTCTCCCTCTCCCCATTCCTGAAAATCACCATTGTGCTTTCTGCTTCTGTGAGTTTGACTATTTTAGATAATGCATGCCAGGGAGCCATGCAGTATTTACTTTTCTATGACTGGCTTATTTCATTTCCAGATTTCTTCATATTGTCAAAGATAGCAAGATTTCTTTAAAAAAGAAATCTGGATAATATTCCATTGCATGTGTACACCCTGTTTTATCTGTTCCTCTAGACATTTAGAGTGCTTTCACCTCTTGGCGCTTGCATATAATGATGTAATGAACAGAGATGTGCAGATTCGTATTTGAAATGCCAGTTCCATTTCCTTTGACTATGTACCCAGAAGTGGGATTGCTGAATCATAGAGTAGTACTAGGTTTCATTTTTTAGGAACCTCCACAGAGTCCCCTTAACAGGTGTGAAGTGCTATTTCATTGTGGCTTTGATTAATAATGTTGACCATCTTTTCAAATACTTGTCCCTTTGTGTCTTCTTTGGAGACATGTTTCTTCAAGTCCCTGCCCCTTTTTCTGCTGTCGAATTGTAGGAGTTCCTTATGTGCTTTGAATATGAACTATTTATGAGCCATGTGGTTTGAAATTCCTTCTTCCATTTTTCATGATGCCTTTTAACTGCTAATGGTTTCCTTAGCTTCCACAGCCTAAGTGATTAGATGAAGCAAAGTCCCCAATAACCTGCAAATGACATACAGCATTAACAAAAATGAAATCTTGTCTTTGTTAAGTCACTGGAAATTTAGGGAGGGGTGTAGATTTTTTCACTCAATAAAATTTTCCATTTTATCTAAAGTACCTGATTTATTGCTATGAAGTTTTTCACATTTTTCTATCATTTGAATGTCTGTGACTCCTGGAACTGGTGTTAATTTTTGTCCATTCTCTTTTATTCCTAATAAATCTGGATAGAAGATAGTCAATTTATTTTTCTCTTCTAAAAAAAATGGCCTATTTTTTTCATTAATTTTTCTACATTTTTAATTTCTACTCTGGTTTATTGTTTCTTTCTGCTTCCTGTTAATTTAATTTTGTCTCCTTTGCTAATTGATAAACTAAGATAAATTGATTTAAGGTCTTGTTTGTTTTCTAATATAGCTATTTAGTGCAATTTCCCCCTAAGTATTGTCTTATGGGCACATGTTTTTGATAGTATGTTTAATTTTTATTTAGTTCAAAATACTTTCTCCTCTGTTTATGGTCTTTTGACACAGAAGTAAATTGCAATTAAGAAATGATTAAGAAATTAACTTTATTAAGAAATATACTAGTTTCCTGTTTGTTGTTTTGTTTTAGTTTTATTTTGGGTTTTTTGTTGTTGTTGTTGTTGTTTTTTGTTTTGTTTTGTTTTGTTTTTGGTACCAGAGATTGAACCCAGGTCCTTGGGCATATAGGCTAATGCTCTAGCACTGAGTTACTATACTCAGTCCAAGTGTTTTTTTGTTGTTGTTGTTGTTTCGACAGAGTCTTACTTGATTGCCCAGGCTGGTCTCAAACTCCTGGGCTCCCTTAGTTCTCCTCAAGTAATCCTCTTGCCTCAATCTTCTGAGCAGTTGGAGCTGTAGACATGTGCAAATGTGCCCAGCTCAATTGTGTGTGTGTGTCTGTGTGTGTGCGTGTGCACACACAGTACTGGGAATTGAACCCAGGGGTGCTTTACCACTGAACTACATCCCAACCCCTTTTTATTTCTTATTTTGAAATAGGGGTAGGGTCTTGCTAAGTTGCCCAGGTTGGTATTATCTTGCCATTCTTCTGCCTCAGCCTCTGGAGTAGTGGGATTACAAATGTAGACCACTACTCCCAGCCTTGCTCAAATTTTCAAGGACACTTTAAAGATGCTTCTGTTACTGATTTCTAATTCAATTATATTTTGGTTTAAAAACACACTTTGTAGAACGGGAATCCTTTTAAATTTATTGAGACTTCTTTGATGGCCCAGAATGTGGTCTGCCTTGATCTCAACGACTACTGTGCATTCTGCTGTTGGCTGCTCCATAAACATCTTTAAATCAAGCTAGTTGACAGCATTTTTTTCTAGTCATCTCTTAACTTACTAATTTTTGTCTACTTGTTCTATCAATAATCAAGAGACTAAAACTGAAATTTCTAAGCATAATTGTGAATTTGTCTCTCTTTGTGGTTCAGCTTTCCCTTCATAAATTCTGAAACTCTATTATTAAATATGTAAACATTTAGGATTATTATGTTTCTCTGATAAATTGTTCCAGGAATGAACCTGAAATGGCCTTCATTGTGTGTGTTGTATACTTTGTGCTGAAATTCAGTTTGTTAGACGTTAAGAGTCACTCCACCTTTAATTGGGTTAATGTTAGTATGCTGTACTTTTTATACCCTTTTTTTGGTAACATACTTGTGTTTATACATATATGTGGTTGTAGATGGACACGATACCTTTATTTTATTTATTTATTTTTTATGTGGTGCTGAGAATCAAACCCAGTGCTCACATATGCTAGGCATGTGCTCTAATACTGAGCCACAACCCCAGCCCTACATGTTTGTGTTTAAGGTTTCTTATAGACATCATATGGTTAGATTTTGCTTCTTTTTATCTAGTATAACAAAACTGTCCTCTATTTGCAGCATTTAGAACACTATATTTTACGTTGTTTTGATGTAGTAAGTCTGTGATCTGCCTATTTGTTTGTGCCCTCTTTTCTTTATTCCAGTTTTCATCTTTCTCTACCTTCATGTATGGTGGGTGTTTTATTATACCATCTTCTCTCCTTGCCTAACTTATTACTTAAAATCCATTGGGGTTTCTTTATTGTTATTTAGGTGATAACTTCAGAATGTACAGCATGCATCTTTCCCGCATCATGGTCCGCCTTTCAGTGATGCTATGCTACTTCACACAGAATGTCACAATAGCCTATTTCCATTTCATGCTCCCTGGTCTTTTCATTGTTATTGTATGTTGCTGTCACACATTTTATGAACCCACTACTATGTTGTTTTTTTATTTTTTAAACAATTATCTTCTAAAATATTTAAAATAGTAAGAAGGAACTCTTCTATATTTGCCTATGTAATTCCTGCTCTTTGTTCCTACTTATTATAGGCCCACATTTCTGTCTGCTATCAGTTTTCTTCTGTTTGAAGAACTTCTTTAAAAGTCTTTATTTTCCTTCATTTTGCTACTTACTTCAGAGGTAGACTTCTAGACTGATGGTTATTTTTCAGTATTTTAGGGATCCTCCATGGTCTTCTCACTGGTGCTTTTTCCAATCAGCAATCAGTTGCCCTCTTCCTCTTTGTTCTTCCACATAGAATATGTCATTTTGCTCCTACTGCCCTTACGCTTTCTCTTTATCCCTGGGTTGGAGCACTTTGATGATGATGTGCCTTTGTGTAGTTTTCCTTATGTTTCTTGCATGAGGGTATTTTAGATCTGTGGTTTTATAGTTTCCACCAAATTTGGAAACTTTTAATCATTGAGTCTTCAAATATTTTTTGCTTCCCTCTCCCATTGACGGACTACAGTCGTATAAATGTCAGGCTGCTTATGGGTGTCCCACTGGTCATTGATATTTCATTCATTTCTATAATCTTTTTTTCTCAATTTGATTCATCATAGATAATTTTTCTTATGTGTCTTCAAATTTACTAATATTTTCTTCTTCAATGTCTAATCTACCATTAATTCCATATAGTATATTTTTATGGGAGAAATTATAATATTCATTTCTAGAAGTTCAATTATGGTCTTTTTATGCATCATGTTTCTACCTACATTTTTGAGCATCTGAAACTCAGATATAGTAACTGTTTTCAATGTCCTTGATTGCTGATTCCAACACCTATGTTATTCTGATTTAATTTCTTTTGGGGGAGTGGAGAGACTAGGGATTGAACACAGGGGCACTCTACCACTGAACCATAGCCCCAGTCCTATTTTCATATTTCATTTAGAAACAGGGTCTCATTGAGTTGTTTAGTGCCTTGCTAAGTTGCTGAGAGTGGCTTTGAACTCACAATTCTCCTGCCTCAGCCTCCCAAATCATTCTGGTTTAATTTCAAGTAATTGATTTTACTGCTTATTTCTGAATCTTTTAATGACTGATAATTTTTTTATTAAATGACAGAGATTTTTAATTTTACCTTGTTGGAATTGATGTGTTTTTGTGTTCCTATAATTCTATTTAAGTCAGTAACACAGTTTACTGACTTAAAAACTGTTCAGTCTTTTGAGTTTTGCATTAGTTTTGTTAGGTCAAACCAGAACAATACCAATCTAGAGCTAATTGTTCCCAGTACTGATGCAAGCCGCTTATATCAATGTCCTATCAATTAGAAGTTTCCCAGTATTGTTGGTGATAACAGGCAGTATTTCAGGCACTGTTTGAACACAAAGTTAGGGTTTTTTTTTTATTTTTTTTCATGTTTTCTCTCATATGGGGTAATCTCCTTACACACATGGTGTTCATTGCTCGGCTGAAATCTGGAGGAAGACCCTTTGTAGATCTGCAGAACTCTTTCCCATGCAGGTATGTCCTTTCCAGCATTCTACTCTGCAAACTTCAGCCACCTTGGCTTTTCCATACTCTAAGCTCCCTCTCAACTCAGGGAGTTCATCAGGCTTAGCCTGGGTCCTCCTCCTTGCAATATGGCTTAGAAATTCTCTCAAGGCAATAAGTTGCTAACAATACTAGGACTCACCTCATTTGTTTTCCTTTCTCAGGGGCTACTTTTTTTAACTCTCTGATGCCATACTTTGAAAGCCATATTTTCATAGAGTTTTCTAGTTTGGGGTTATTTCAGGTGGAAAGGGGGTGGTAAATCTGGTCCTTATTACTAAATCTTGACCAGAAGTGGAAGTCCAAAGTTATTGGGATTTTGATATTAATTTGTCACTATAATATCCCAATTAATACATATATGACCCCCAAATTATAAATACAGTAGTCAAAGTGTCTTTTCATTTGAAGTAAAAACAACACCCACCATAATTTGTGACACTACCTTTTCAGACTTAATATTAAAAGACATCATAATTTTATTGGAGCCTATTAATTATGCAGAGTAGTGGCTTTGCTGGGCCATATTTGTACATGCACATAGCATAATTTGGTCAATTTCACTCCTCAATACCTCTCTTTATCACCACCCAATCCCTTTTCTCTACCCCAATGGTCTCCCTTCTACTTTTATGACATCTTTTTATTTTGTCCTATTTTTCTCCCTTTAGCTTTCATATATAAAAATACAATATTTGTCTTTCTAAGTTTTGTTTATTTTGTTTAATGTGGTGCTCTCCAGTTATACCCATTGTCCAAATAACATTATTTGGTTGAACAAAAATCCATTGTATACATATACTGCATTTTCTTTATCCATTCTTCTTTGACAGATTTCAATAATCCATCTAGGCTGATTCTGTAATTTGACTTTTGTGAATTATGTGGCAATAAACATGGTATTTATTTAATTCTTTTGGATAAATAACAAGGAATGGTATAGCTACATCATGTGGTAGTCCTATTTTTAGTTTTTTAGAAACCTCCATACTGAATTCCATAGTAACTCTAGTAATATACATTCCTAAAACGGAAAGAGTTCCTTTTTCTCCATATCCTCACCAGCATTTATTGTTATTTGTATTCTTTATCATTGCCATTCTAAATGGAGTGAAAACCACATCAGACTTTCTGTTAATAGTTGAGGAATGTATTAAATATTGAGGATGCTACACAATGTGCTTTCAAAAAGTAATGTGAAATTGGTTCTCTTCAGCCTCCACGTACAGATTTGCTGAGCTTTTATGTATATAGGTCTATTCTTCCATTTGAATAGTGGAAACCCATTGGCAGTACTCCTTGGGCTCGAGAGAGTAGGATTCAAATTAAACTTTTTCAGATTAAACTTTATAGTTCCTATTAAACTTTATGAAAGATGCACCATATGTTAATTGGTCTGAAAATCCATGACAAGAATAGAATGCACAGCTTTAGCAATAGTATTTCTGGATGATCTTACAAATAATGGAAATATGACCTACAGGAACAGCTGTAGTATAAGCAATAAGTTTGAAAGTAGGATTTGAGAAAGTAGATGTTATACAATCAACTCCAGTCTTTCTGTTGAAAAGCATTTGATATATTAAAGTTCTTTTAGAAAAATAGTGAAGAGCATTCATATTCTCACCATTCTAAGATAACTCTTTTCGAAAGTCTTTATCTTCTAATCCTTATCTATGTGGAGAGGAAAGAAGGTACAGTTTAAGCCAAAAAGTACATAGAACAGTGCTATGGATTGGATCTTAAATGACCCATAAAGGTCCATGTGTTGTTGAAGGCTTATTCCTCAGAATGGCACTATGAGAGGTTTATGGAACCTTTAAGAATTTGGGCCAAATGGGAAATCTTCAGGACATTGGAAGCATGTCTCTTAAGGGGACAGTGGGATCCCTCTTCCTTTTTTTGTTTTTGTTTTTGTTTTTGTTTCACTTTCTATACTCTCACCATGTGCCACCACAAGCCCAAAACAATGGGGACATCCAATCATGGGCTGAAACCTTTACATTTGTGAACCCAAATAAAATTTTTCTCTTTATGAATTGATTATCTTGGGCATTTTTTATAGTATTGGAAAGCTGACTAGCACAGATAGTGTTAAGTGCTTGGATTTCATGCCATGTCTTCAAATTCTTACCTCATCACTACCTAGCTCTTTGATCCTGGGCAAGTCATTTGTATCTTTGTGCCTCATCTATATTATGTGAAGAATAATTATAACCTGGATCATGTGGAAGTTTTGAGGATTTAACAGAAAAATATTTCAAAAATACTTAAAACAAGCCAACACATAATATGCACTCATTTAACATTAGATGCTACATTAGGGCTCTCCAGAGAAACAGAACAAGTAGTAGATATAAATAAGCAGAAAAACTGCAAAGCAAGGTGTATTTTTTGAGGGGCTGACTCATGAATTAAGGACCTGAGAAGTCCCATAATGTGCCACTTGCAAGGTGGAGACACAAGAAAGTCCAAGCATCATTCAGTCCAAGTCTGATGGCCTGAGAATAAGAGAAGTAGATGGTGTAAATCCCAGTCCAAAGGCAGTGGAAGATGAGATGAGAGCTCCCAGTTCAATCAAGGAGTCAGAAAAAAATGGAGCAAAGTCCTCTTTTCTCTGGCTTTTTTTTAATTCAAACCCCCAGAATGTTGGATTATGCCCACCCCTATTGGGGAAGACTATCTCCTAACTCTACTGATTCAAATAGAATTTCCTCCCTCCCTGGTAACATCCTTACAGACATTCCTAGTGTTGCGGAGCTGGGGGCATTCTGAGAAACTGAGGCACTGCAAAGATGCCCTCTTCAAACCCCGATTCTTGCAATCAATGATTCAGACATGTTTCTCAAAGTAAAAGGCTTAAGTTTATTGAAGGGACAGGGAAAAGGGAAAGAAGACACTCTCAAGGGAGACAGTGGGTCCTCTCAGAGAGGAGAGGGACAATGTGCCTCTCCTGCACTCCAATTTTATTGGGGATCCCAGAGAAGTTTTCAGAGAATCCCACCCAGGTCCATCTCTGGATTTTTGACTGACTGCAGGGTGACATCAGACTTTCAAGTCCCCATTGTCATGGCACCTCTAGATCACCCTGACCCATGCCGATGAGTTCTAATTGGATTCTTAACCCTACATTCTTAGAGATTTTTTGGTTAGTCGGCACTATTCTTCTCTCCCAGAATTTCAGAATCTGGTCACAAAAATCTCTTCCTTCGGTATTCCTCTTATCAGCATTATTGGACCTGCATTTCTCCTGCAGTGAACGGGTAGTTTGCTGAAGAATGTGACATATCCTATCCTGAGGTCAGGTAGGGCTGCAAGTAAATTGTTTCTTGGAAAAGAAAGCATGTGGGAGTCAGTACAGTGGGCCCATTTTATAGAATTATTCTCTTAACCCTATGTTCCCACCAGCTTCATCTGTCTATTCCCTAACATTAGAAGTAATGTTTACTATGGGCACCAAATGCCTAGTAAATTTGACATAAAATTAACCATCACACTATTTACAAATTTCTACACATTCTCCATAATTATTTATTACCATATTCCATTATCTTAAGGCCTGTAATTTCCTGAATTAATCATCATTTTTATCCAAGTTATTTGTAAATGTTACTATAGATAATGCTACAAGGAACATCTTCATATATGTATCTCTATTTCTGTTGAATTATGTATCATCCTAAGATTATTGTGTAAAACTGTTTGTATTCTGATACTGTTTTCCAAAAGGCCCGTACCAACATTCCCTGCTCTCTTACACACTGATTTATTGGATTATTAATTAATTTAAAGAAAGATTTGGTATTTTTTTTTCAATGATCACAACCTAAACAGAAGGCAGATGGAAAATCTTTTAACTTAAATACTTAAGTTCTCAAGATGGTTTTATCCATAAAGCTGAATTTTTAGCTTTTCTAAAAATCCAGACCATTTTGTAATGCTGAATAAAGGGCATAGAGAGATAAGCTTAATCCCTATTATTAATCCCTTAATAATCCCCATTATTTCAGTGTTTACGTGAACTTCTTCATTTGAATGCCCTTACTTTGTTCTTCATCACCTGCCAACCTCACCCTCACCAATTTACACTGTGTCCTTTTAATTCAATCTTACTCATAGTTCAGTAGGCTTTGATAAGAATTTAGTCCATTTTTCCCCTCTCCGATTCTACTCAGCCATCCAAATGAGATCTGCCAGGTGTATCTAGGTGCCAATTTATTTATTCCCATGTGGTATCACATTCCTATGTAATATTCAGTGTTACTTATCTTTACATTATAACACATTATATACATTTTTACACATGCTCCTACTACTATCTTATGCTACTTTTTCCTATAGTTACAACTATCTATTGCTAATGATAAACCATCTTAAAATTTAGTGACATAAAATGCTGACACTTGTTTTACTCACAAATCTGCAATGTGGGCAGAGCTTGGTGGAGATAGCTCATCTCTGCCTTCTCAGTGGAATGTCTCAAAGGCTGGTCTGAGAAGCATGTGAAGCCATGCTCACTTATATGTTTGTCAGTTGTTGCTGAGGTCCTGGCTGTCAGACTGACAACCGAAACTCCTACCTTCATCATGGAGCTCAGTCTTCTTTACAAGATAATGGCTGGTCCAACAGTGACCCATGAAAGAGGAAGGCTGGGTTCAATTTTATGACCTAGCTTTGGATGTCACACACTATCTGCTGCACTCTGTACTTTGAAGCCATCACAAAGTCCCACCTAAAGTCAAGGGAAATGAAACAGAATGTTCATGTGAATAAAGGAGTGACAAGACTCTGGAAGGACATGTAGAAGAAACATCTCTATGGCCATTGTTTAGGAAATCCCATCTACAACCCTGGTGTTACAACAGCATTGCTAATATTATAAAACACTAGTAATGGCATCTTTTAAAAGTACAGTACTAAAGCTACAATACTTAAAGCACACCTCTAATGTACTTTTTGGTGTCTGTGTCCATCAATGCACACAGTTTCCTTGAGAACAGAATTTGTGTCCTGGTCATTATATTTCAAAACTTATCAAAAAGTTTAACACAGAACAGGCTGATATGTTTGTTATGCATTTGAAAAGCTTCACTCATTCCAAGTTAAATAGATAGATAGATAGATAGATAGATAGATAGATAGATAGATAGATAGATGATAGATAGATGATATAAATTCATGTCATTATCAAACATTTCTAATTCCTTAGTAAATTTCTACTCAACTATTTTCTAATTATAAAATGGAAAAAACCATGTCAAAATAGGAAGTATTTTAGGGGCTTAAGGACTCTTTGTAAATATTTAATTAGGATATAAACTCTTCCCCCACAGAAAATATTGGGAAAAAATTATACATTCAAAAGACACTATGATATTTAGTTTCTCCTTCTGCAACTCATTTTGTCAGCATTCAAAATTGAAGAGAGATATCAACTTAGACCAGACAGTGCTTTATGTAAATATTTAAGCAGTGTTTTCCTGGGAAATTGTTTAATAGCACCCAGTCACATCAGTACATCACCTAAATACTTCTTCTTAATGAAATTTTTTTACATGCAAAGCACTTTGGACAAGATTTGCATGGCCTTGTTCTAACTCTCTATTAATGCATATTATATGCTTTTTGCTTTACCCTCCAAATTTTCAATGCCTACCATGATTTTAATCTAAATCAGTATAATACCAGTTTGTGTCCAAACTAGAATCTTTTCTATAGGGATCTCTCAGAACTTTTTTAACCTAATGAAATTCTTTCTGAGATGTATAGGGCAGAGGTACTTTTAATTTTATTTTAACTAGGATCTTAAAATGTAAAAAGATTAGTTCTTAATAAATCCAGAACTTGAATGAAGATAGATTTCTTAAAATGGTTTTACCCACAGGACAGGATTGTTAGATATTCTTAAAATCCAGACTTATTATGAAATGCTGATGGAAGGATAAAAACCTCACCCTCAGATTTAAAAAAAAAAAAAGAGCAAACAAAAAAAAAAACACACCAGCCTTGATCTCACTGTCAATCTTTTTTTTTTTTTTGGCATACAATTGTCAAAAATTGTCAAAGTTGTCACAAACTCCCAGGGGAACATCCATTATCCAGAAGCTAGAGTTAAGAGAAACTTCATTCTAGAGTGTATTTTATCATGTATTTTGTCCTCATCTTGCCATCATAATCACTATATGTTGTTTCTTTAGTCATTTAGGATTCTTAATGTAACTACATGAATCTATATCATTTGAGTTCCAAAAATATTTTTGTAGATTTACATGTATGTGCTTATGTATACATATATATGCATGTGTCAGGTACTCTTATAGAAGCTAGGAATAAGATGAATGAAATGTGTCCTGTGTTCTTTTGATATTGATAGATTCACAAGTCATTACAGAGTAGTTGGAGTCCTGAGCCAGGAGACCAGCAGCAGAGATAGACAAGAAACTGTTGCAGCAGCCCAGCCCAGGAGACAATGACTTCTTCTGTGAGGAAACTCCATTCTGAAAGTTGCCATTCCCCCAGACTTGTAATATCAATATTGTGTCAGTGAAATAAACTCTGATTACCTCACCATAATCACCCATTTTCATTGTCCCCTATCCCAGAAGATTTTATTTCTGTCCAGTTCAATCCAATTTTTTCCTAATCCACGTACATGATTAACCCTGATCCATACTCTTCCATACCTCACTAATAAGATTAAAAATCTTTCATATTAGCATTATCAGGGATATTGCTTTTTCCCCATCCTAAACGTCTTTCTTTGACATGCAGTGTATTTTCTACTTTAGAACTATGTGGTAACTTTAATCATTGATATATTATGTTAGTAAGTTACATAATATCTCAATTCCATTTTTTTCCTTTTGATCGTGGGCAACTTCAGTTATTATAATATTCATATGCAAATTAATCCATTTTGTGCAGATTGTCTTTGACATTTATCTTCTTAATACTCTTATATTCTCTGACTTTCTGGCAGACTGATACCTGGTCAAATATTATTCTAGGATTTAAAGATCTTCTCTGAGAGGTAAAAGAGTCACTTTAGAACCAAAAGAGATGGAAAAAATAACCACTCTTCCTTGTTTTGAGCAAAGTCTATCTCTAGGTATTTGGTAAATAATTCCAAAGTGCAGAACTGGCTACAAAATTGACAGAGTTTAGTACCAAATAAAAATCTAGGACCCAGTCTCTTGCTTAAAATGAAAATTTAAGATTTCAATAACAGAACTTTAAGTCAAGTGTTGGACTTTTCTAAGCTTGGGGCCTGTATAAATACACATGAATGGATCTGTCTTAGCAGATAGTGTGTTCCAGCCACCAATGTGTCCAGACTACCAAGAAAACTAGGAAGAGATCAACACCTTGCAGATGGGACAGATAAACAGAGAATTACATCAATAGTAATTTAGAACTAAGTCTAGAATTCACAATATCACATCAATAGAGCTATTAGATTCTGTCATCTACAAAGCATTAAGAAGTCATTTAGATATCTACTGAAATTTCTCATTAAGATGCAAAAGGGAAGTTGCATAGAAAAAAGTTAGGACTTTGGTTTTATGTTGCTTTTAGTATTCCAACTGGACAAGATTACTCTAAATGTTCCATTTAAGTGCCCCCAACATCTTAGAATCACAAATCTCAGAACTCTTAAAAGTCATGTCTCCAAATTTGCCCACAATGATGCTTTTCTCTCTCTCTCTCTCTCTCTCTCTCTCTCTCTCTCTCTCTCTCTTCTAGCTTTTCACACCTTTTTGAGGATTTTTTTTTTCCTGAAAAGATGCTACTTCTTGGCCTTCTAATGAACAGCAATCTAGCTGTCTCTGGCTTTCCCAGTTAACTTTCTCTTCTATACCCTTACTCCAAGCCCCTCCTCATTACAAAATGCCCAGGAGAAGCAGGACTAACTGAAATCTATTAAGCAGACTGAAGGAGGGGGAGGAGAGAGAGAGAAAGAGAGAGAGAGGTATGGTGCACGCATGACTGGATTGTTGCTGACTAGGGAATGCACCTGTGGCCCACCACTCCTCATAACTCCTCCATTTCCATGTAATCAGCTCTGTGATTGATTACCACACAAGGGCATTTAGTCTGCTAGGGTATCCAACCCCACCCAGGGTCCAGGAGCTGCTCTTCTTCATACCCCTTTGAACCTGAGGGTGATTAAACTTTCCAAACTATTAACCCTGAAATAAGGAGGTATCACTGAAACTTGTGATTTCCCTACATTCTGCCAAATTTTAGTTCCTAGAAAAAGTATTTGAGGTTTAAAGAATAAGAAGAATCAGATGAAAACACAGAAAAGGGAATCATGCTGGACCCCCCCACACAGTGAATATTTTGCTCCAATTTTAGCAAAACTGGAATTTTTCTCTTTGAACTCACTCCAGTCAGGCTTTTGCTCTCATCACCCCAGGAGCGATATTGACAAGGTCACTAATGAACCCCATCTTGTCAAATCCAATTGATTGACACGTTGACATTCCATTCTTTGTTTGACCTAATGGATATAGAGTCTCTTGTGATTTGTATCCTAACTATGATGTTGTTTATCATTCTCTTTTTATATTTTATGGTTTATTTTCATCTTCCCAACTTTTAAAATCCAGTGCTTTCTTGGTCTCTTCCCTCCCTAGTTGATCTCAACCAGTCCCATGGCTCTACATGACATCTATACTCTGACGTTCCCCATATTATAGTTTTGTTTCCTTCCTCCCCTTCCTCTACCCATCTAGATATAGTTTTTATGGTCATTACATTTATATTCCAATATGCATCACAAAACTAACTTTTCCAAAATCAAATTATTTTTTCCTCCCTGAAAACTTTCTTGCTTTCTTATGTAATTCCTCCACTCTCCTCGTCTTGAGTTTTCTATCCTCATCCTTATCATTTAATTTCTCTATGGGCCCTGTTTTTTGTACCTTTAAAATATACCTGAATCTGGCTGCTTCTCCTTATCCACACTGCTCTGTACTAGTGACATCATCATCATCATCATTACTAGCTGAACCCTGCAGTGCCCTCCCAACTGTTGTCCACAGTCTTGTTCCCTCCCAGCTTTTGTTCTCCTGGTAGGAGGCAAGGTGTTTAATATTTAATTCAGATCATGCAACTTCCCTGCTTCAAGCCCTGCAGAGGCTTATCAAAATCATCATCATCATCATCATCATCATCATCCACCCTCCTTACTGCATCCCTTAGGGACCCAGTAGGAAAAAGAAAGAATATTTAAACTGAGGTTTTTGAGATTTTTGATAAAGGGATTATTTGCACAAGTATGAGCAGAATATAGTGGGGAAATCACAATTTATAAATCATTACTGAGAGCCAGTAAGGCAGGGAGACTGTCCCTGCTAGTTCTCAAGGGTCAATGAAAGGAAGAGTGGCAAATCTGAAAAGAGTTGCAGGGGAGAATTGCCTGACAGGAACTGTGACCTTGAGTGGAGGACACAGACGGCCATAGCAACTCCTCAAGCCAGGTCCATGCAATAATTTACAAATCACCTTCTCCCTCCTACCGATGTCCTGTTTGTGGCTTTGCATTTCCTGCCAGGGAATCCATGGACACAACCTACACAGATCAGCCTTCTGGGCATAAAGGAGGTGGAGAAGGCTGGAGGGGACAGAAAGAATATTGAGGGCACTGATCAAGGCTTAAAAGACCCTTCCTTTCCCCGCTGTCATATCTGTCAATACCCTCACCTTACTCTGTTCCATCCAGAGCAAAACTTAGAGCAAACCATAGAGCCTTTATGGTTGTACTCTCCTCTAACTACACCCCAAACCTTCACACAGACAGTTCCAACCCATCATTCCAGTCTCTGCTTGCCCATCTCTTCATTGAGAAGCCTTCTCATCCCAGTCACTCTGATGCACTTACTCTCTTTTTTTTCCTTCATTTTAATTCATTGTACACAAATGGGGTTAACATGTTTTACACTATCTAAGAAAAATACAGTTATTTCTCTTGAATTTATTTTCCTAACTTACTTGCCTATCTCTCTCCCTAAACAGAATTTAATTGTCAAGAATGAAAATATTCATTATGTTACTTCAAAATTAGTTCCTAGAGTTTGAAGTGTAAGCTCAATAATTTTTTTAAATAAATGGACTGTAGGTAATTCAGTAAGGCTGGAGTGAGGGTAAAAAGAAGAGAAATGAAAAATGTGACTGAATAAATATAAAATTCCAGGACTAAACAAGGCCAGAGCCAGAAGTTGGACTAGATTCCAGGGTTGCATGAAGTCACTGAAGGATATAAGCCGGGCTGCTCCATACCCAGGCACAGTCCATTGGAAGATCAGATGGGCTGCCATGAGGAGAACAGATTGGAGAGAGCCAGCCTAAAGTTGAGAATAGTCAGGACAGTATTGCCAAAACTCAGGCAAAGACAAGGAGATGGAGAAGCAGGATGGGTTCCATCTCCCTCTCTTATATTGATGCATTCTATTCCTCATTTACATTATCTAAGAAACATGCAGCTATTTCTCTATATTAAAGCTTTAAAAGCTAAAGAGTGTGTGGGATGCACAAACTCTATGCTAACCTAGTGACTCCCAGCTCCTGATGTTCTCCTGATGTTTATGTCCTTATGTGATCCTGTCTCGAAGGTGGATGGATTCTTTGACTTACTTTAAATGGTACACAGATGCTCCATCACTTATGATGGTGTTACATCCTGCTAAGTCCATCCAAAGTTGAAAATATTGTAAGTCAAAAATGTATTTAAAATACCAAACTGACTGAACATAATAGCTTAGCCTAGTCTACCTTAAATGTGCTCAGAACACTTACACTAGCCTCTCTTTGTACAAAACTATCTAACACAAAACCTCTATTATAATAAAATGTTTAATTCTTAATATAATCTATTTTTTTTATTTACTTATTGATTCATTGAACACAAATGGAGTACAGCTATTGTTTCACTGGTTGTACACAGAGTAGAGTCACACCATCTGTGCATTCATGCATGTACACAGGGCAATGGTATCTGTCACACATTCTGTTATTAATTTTACCCCCCTATTAACAACCGTAATGAGAGTAAAACAGAATGGTTACATAGGTATGTTTTACATCACCATGAAGGTGAAAAATTATAAGTTGCAACATTCTAAGTCAGGGACCATTTGTAAGGAATGGTGATGCAATGTCACCTCTGTGATTACATTACATAACACTATAACCTCTGTCTAGCAAAGAGCATGTCCACATGGTGGACTTTGATGAAGGAACAGCAATGTTCAGCCTGCCCAGGAGACAAAGAACTGAAGGTAGCTTCCAGGACCTGAGAAATGCTCCAGCGGGCAGCCAGCACCCTGACACAACCATAGGAAACCAAATGCAGCAAGCAACTATGTAAGTTTGGAAGTGGATCCTTCCCTGATTCAACCTTGACATGAGACCACAGCCACCTTCACTGTAGCCTCAGGAGACTGAAGCAGAAAACCCAGCTAAATCGTGCTTGGACTCAAGGCCCACAGAAAATTCTAGAGAAGAGAAGAGAAATATACTGAAAAACAGATTCATAGAAATTATAGAATACTGCACATAGAAACAAAGAAAAAAAATCATGAAAACGAGGCCAAGGGACATGCAGAACAGAATGAGATGTCGCCAACATTTAATCATAGTCCCAAAGAAAAGAACAAAAACAATAGCAGAAAATTTCTATTCAAAGAAATGATAACTAAGAATGTTTCAGAATTTATGAAAGTCTCCATTTCTCAAAGTGAGGAAATCCAAAAGAATTCAAGCAGTTTAAATAAAAAGATTTCCATATCTAAACACTACAAGTCCATTTGAAATGACAAAAAAAAAAAAAAAACTAAAAACGAAGAGAACATTTAAAAGCAGCTAGAGAGGAAAAGAACAAAAAATGGAACAAAATCTAAACTGACATTTCAACAATTGTGGTAAGTAGAATACACACTGATTCTATATAAAATAGGCTCTTTATGCACTAAAAAATCTAACTCTCAATGCAGAATTTGTATTCAGCAAAACTTACCTCTTATGAATATGAATAAAATAACAATATTTCCAAACAAAAAAATCCAAGTTAAGTAAAAATGAATTAATACTGAAAAGAAAAACAGGTAATGAATATAATTCAAGAAGGGAGATGATTCAAAAAGGAACATGTGAGATACAAACAAATGTGAAAAAGTACACATACTTTTTGGTAAATAATAAGTAATCACTGACTACATAAAACAATAACAAAACCTGTTCCTGGGATCAAGATATCAAGATTGAACTAAAAGAGGAAAAACTGGCATATACATGGAAAGTAACAGTATCAATATGATGTGTTCTTTAGTTATTTGGGAGAAAGGTGAAGAGACTGATAAACTTCTGACTTCTGGAGTTAAATACATACATTAACATTTCTAGAATACTCATTAAAAATAAATAGAATCAAAATAGTACAAAATTTGAAACTGAGAGGAATTATTTGGAGAAAAATAACACAAAACAAGACAAGAAAAAGTAGTAAAAAAAAGAAAAAGAAAAGAAACACAAAACCAAAATAAATTAAAAGCACGAAATAGGAAAGTGGTGTGGAGATTCCTCAAAAAGCTTGGAATGAATCCACCATTTGATCCAGCTATCCCACTCCTTGGCCTATACCCAAAGGACTTAAAATCAGCATACTACAGTGATGCAGCCACATCAATGTTTATAGCAGCCCAATTCACTATAGCTAGACTGTGGAATCAACCTAGATGCCCTTCAGTAGATGAATGGATAAAGAAACTGTGATATATATACACAATGGAATATTATTCAGCCACAAAGAAGAATAAAATTATGGCATTTGCAGGCAAATGGATGGAATTGGAGAAGATCATGTTAAGTGAAATAAGCCAATCCCAAAAAACCAAAGGCCAAATGATTTCTCTTATAAGTGATTGATGACACATAGTGGGGGTGGGGGGAGGCACGGGAAGAATTGAGAAGGGATGGATTGTATAGAGGTAAATGAGGGGTGGGGAGGGGGTGGGGAAGGAAAAATAATAGAATGAGACAAATATCTTTATGTATACATATGAATAGGCAAATTAAATGATTCTACTTTGTGTACAACCAGAAATGATAGTTGTACTCCATTTGTGTACAACGAACTAAAATAAAAAAGCACAAAATAAGAAGGTAGAAATAACCAAATATTTTAATAATCACAATCAATGCAAATTATCTTAACTGTCCAGTTAAAATTGTCAGATTGCATTTTTTAAAATTATAGCTTCAAGCTGTTTATAAGAGATACATTCTAAACTAAAGATAAGTATGAAATAATAAAAATTATACATCAGCTAATAGTAATCAAAGGCAGATAAAACTGTCTTAATAGAAGGCAAAAAAGACAGGCAGGTAAAAGGTTTTACTGGAGAGGCAGAGTGTCCACACACACTGACAAAAGGCTTCACTTGTCAGGTGGATAGAAAAATTCTGATACATGCTTTCTCTGTTAATATAAATAACTGCAAAAAATATTTTTAGTTTATCTGACATTTTCTTGCTGAATTTCTCACCTGATTACTTAGGAACCGGAGGACGTAGTTTTTTACTGAGAGAAAAAACAAGACTGAGATTATTTCCCTCTTTCTCTCCTTGGTGACATCTGCCAGTAACAGAAAGTGTGCCTCACTTTCTTAAACTGAGCAATACCTGCAAGGAAAAGCAGAGGATTCCAAACACTAAGATACCTCCCTGTGGTGACTAGATTTCTTTCAAACTTGAGCTTTCAGGTATAAATTGGTGCCTAGCAGTATAGGGCCGCCTTGGCAACCTTTGCCAGCTGCAATGAAAGCAACCGAGAGATCACCGGGGGGACCCTGCAGCTCCCGCCTTTGTCCTTGAAGCTGTGCATGTGTGTGCGCGCATGCGCTCATGTTTATTGTGCTTTTGTCGCTATTCTCTATGCTCACTGCAATCCCTGAGAATTTATGAAGGACAATACCCACATACTTATGACTTTATACAGCTAGGAAAAAAAAAAAAAAAACAACTTTTTTTCTTTAAATGTATCAACCAAAGAGTTCTTCCTTTTCAAGATTGTTATTGAGGTCACAAGCTTGTGCCAGTGACAGTGCCATTGTCTGGGATGTGTTTGCAACTCCTCTGTTGGAATCTCTTTGGACTCTCTGCAACACTATTTTGAACATCTTTGGGTGTAGCAATGCTTCATGCTTTGAGAGTGTATTTGATTTTGTATAAACAGCCCTAAATCATTCTAAGCTAAAAGCACATGAAGAACATGAATGGTCAAGTTACATAACACAGAGTGTCATCCATAGTTGAGGTGGGCTGTTAGAGAGACTAGGGCTGGGCAGCTTCCTGCCACAGAGAAAAACATAGTCCAAGGTATGCCCTTGTTTTTCTAATGTGACCGCCAAACGAACTACCAACATCATTTCAAAAATTCACATGACAAGAATATTTGTAGCACTGGAATTAGTATCTCATTTCCCAACGGCATCACTTTTATTTTATTTTATTTTATTTTATTATTTTATATTACTTAAATTTATTTTTAATTCACATGCAAAAAAATAAAAATTGCACATATTTATGGTTTACCATGTGATGTTTTAAATACCTGTAAACACTGTGTAATATTTAAATCAGGATAAGCTTATTTATCTCCTCACATTTTTCTTTGTGGTGAAAACAGTTGAAATTCCATTTCTAGCCTTTTGATATATATGGCATACTTTTATTATATAGTCATCCTCCTGTACAATAACACACCAGAATTTCTTACTCCTATCCAATTATAACTTAGCACCCATTGATCAACCTCCCCTCAGTCCTCTCTATCCTTTACTCTCCTCAGTCTCTGGTAACCCCATTCTGCTCCAACTTCCATGAGACCAAATTGTGTTATATTCAACATATGAATGAGATTATCTGGTACTTGTCTTTCTGTGCTTTGCATATTTCACTTAACATAATGATCTCCAGTTCCACATTGTAGCAAATGACAGGATTTCACCCTTTTAATGACTGAATAGTATTCCATTGTGTAGATGTGGCACATTTCCTTTATCCATTTATCATTTGATGGACACTCAACAGTTGTTTCCATTTGTTGGCCACTGTGAAGAGTGGTGCAGTAGACATGGGAGAGCAGACTGATTTCTTATATACATTTTTAAATTATTTTTATGAAAAATCATGTGTACTAACCCTGTATCAGTCCTTATTCTACACATTTTATAATTATAGTTCATTAAACTACCTACCAATGCTCGGAAGTATACCTTGTGGCTAACTTCACTTTACGGAAGAGCAATCTGAACTCAAGTACCTTCTCCAAACAGCCTAGTTCAAACAGATTATGTTTGAATTATCTCCCACTCAGATCCAATGCAGAGGAGGTTGCATGTCTCTAGATGGCCTCAGCTTTGCTACTTTATGTGTCTGCCTCCTAATAGACTAACCTACCCAATGTGGGTTCTGGTGGAGAACTTCTGTTTCCCAAATAATCTCCATCTGCATAGTGTGCATGTCTTTTGTTTCTTTTGGAAGAACACAAGCATGTCTTCTGTTTTTCATCTCCCTCCCAAGATTCTCAAAATTGTCCTAATCAACAAGCTTTCTAGCAAGGATTCTGGAAAATATAGCTCCCAACTGTGCAGCCTGTGTCTTACAAAGGAGACTATTTAAGGAGGAGATCGATGCTCAGTAGCCAACAGTAAGGCATGCTAGAAGTCAGGGAAGGCTTGTTCAAAAGCAAAATAAAAGGTCTGTAAGTTAGATTCAGCGTCAGGGAGTCTGTATTTATCAGTAATCTGCTGTAGTTCAACAATGGGGAAAATGCAAGGAGAGATTTTAGTCCTACAACCACTTCCAGATTGTATTATTGATTTGATCATTAGCCTGGGGAGGGGGGATCAATTCCTTCCTCCTTAAATTGAACAGAGAATCATATCCTGATACTAAGCAGGAGTGAATGAATAAAAAGAAAAGAAAAATAGAAACATGTAAGTGGGATTTTCTCTTGGTTTATTCTCTGGGTGACTGTTTTTAAGTCATATTTTTCAAAATGCTGTTTCTTCTATAAACAAGCAGAGGAAGGTAGAAGGAAAGCATCCATTTTACTAGGTTTTAAGGGGATGTGGAAGTTAAGACTTTAAGTATTTATGGTTTTAATTTTAAACTCAGATGCAGTACAGTGACCTAGAAAGCCTAATGTTTTATGGTATAAAGTTTGAAAAATATTCAGTGAAATTATTCTGGGGAACTCCCTTTGGAAATGAAAAAAATCATCTGTTAAATTGCTTTTCTCTTTCATTTCTTAAAAATTTTTGTAGAAAGTCATCCAGTGGAGGAAAAATACACAGAGAGCATTAAGCCCAAGCTTTGCTGAGCAGCTACGAATACTACTTCCTACTTGTACTCCATGGGGCATAATTCAGGAAAATCATGCTATGGGAATTTAAATTCAATATATAGCCTCACTATGTGTTGTTGCGTTATCCAGTGAAAAATATAATGACATTAAACTTGCAACAGAAATGTTTCTATATATTTTTCCTTTGTTGTCAAGTATGATGTCCAAGATAAAACAATGACAGAGAAGCTGTTGTCAAATCTCCTGCATGAGGGACCTTTACAGAAAACAATCATGATTATAATTATGGCTTGCATCTATATAATGATAGTGCTTTCCTGTTGTGTCACTGTCCTTGACATCATTCCTGGTTTAAAGAACACATTTCTAAATTGCCAAAAGCTCCGTTGGTTACAGTCAGATTTTCAAACTTCACATAATATTTTTTAAAGTACAGAGTTCAATACCAGATCAAAGGTGAAGGACCAGTTTGAGGGCATCTTAGGGATTCCAGGAAAGCTCTTTTAAACAGAGAAACATGAGGAAATTAATAAATATCAGGTAGGATTGTGGTGAGCTAACAAGCACCATGTCTTAAAACTGTTTAAGAACATTAGCATTTTGACTCATTTATCCTCCCAACAACCTCAGGATTTTGATACACTTAATGACTCTACTTTTTTTCTTTTATGTTCTTTTTGGTACCAGCAATTGAACCCGGGGTACTCAATCACTGAGCCACATCCCCATCCTTTTTTTATATTGTATTTAGAGACAGGGTCTCATTGAGTTGCTTAGGGCTGGGCTAAGTTGCTGAGGCTGGATTTGAATTTGCAATCCTCCTGCCTCAGCCTCTCGAGCTATTGAGATTACAGGCGTGTGCCACCGAGTCCAGCCTAGCCTTACTTTAAACATGAGGAAACAAAGATACACAAAGGTAAACCACTAGTCCAAGATCACATTGCCAGTAAAGAACAGATTGAGAAACCAGCTTGACTCCAGAAATCAGTCTTACTTCAGAAGTCTGAATTACTGATATAGAGCAGGAAAAGAAAACTGAAAGAAATGTTGGTGCTGCATTGTGATCACATCTATATTGATCTCCATACCAGATCATTGAGACTTCCACTATCAACCTCTGGGTCACTGCCTCTCCACTTTATATTTGACAATTTTAGCCCTAGACTTGGTGTTCCTCTCTCCAGTATTACTCCTCTCTTAATTCTTGTTGATTTCACTGTATCTGTAAGATACATTTCACCAAATACAGGCCCCCAACCAGTGATACCAATACCATCTAATTCTCAGACCCTAACTCAAATCAACTGGATTTAAATATCTGACCATGGGGCCTAGCAATCTAAATTCTCATAGGATTCTGCTTCAGCAAAAGTTTAGAATCTACTGCTATGGATACCTAACTGCTCAGTGCTTTCATTGCTTGACTCCTTTTCTTCACGGAGTCTGCCCTCCATGGAGTCTCAGGCACGCCTACAGTCATAACCGACGTCTTCCCCAGTGCACTCCCTAAGCTCAGCGTTGTGCGTTCCTGTATTGTGTGGATCTAAATGTCTCCCAAAGGTCCGTATGTTAAAGACTTGTCCCCCAGGTTGTCTCTGCTAGGAGGCTGTGGAACGTTTAAGAGGTAGGGTTGACTGGGAAGTCTTCCAATCATTTGGGGAATACTCTTGAAGGAGATATTGAGAAAGTCCCTTCTTCTTCTCTTTTGCTTTCTAACCAAGAGGTAGGTGAGAAGTTTAGCACTTGCTTTCACCATGAAGGGCTACCTTGCCACAGGCCCAAAAGCAATGGAGCCAACCAACCCCAGACTAAAACCTCCAAACTCTGAGCTAAAATAAACCTTTATCTTTATAAGTTGATTATCTCAGGTATTTATTATAGTAACAGAAGGCCAATTAATACATCACCTGTATCTTTACAACACATTCCCTCTTGTACCTTAAACTACCTTTCCACTTGACTGTGACCTCCAGTACATTGATCCTGCCAACTTTTACGGTCCCTTGCCCTCTTCATGGCCTCTCTTTCTTCCTTATCTAGCTTAAATTCCATGGTTGAATATTACAATCACTCTCTTGGAAAGATTCTTAATTTCTTGACCCTCTCTCTTCTTCCTGACCTTACCTAGTAAAACTAAATCATAATTAAATATATTTCTTCCCATTCTGTACCTGAACCTGTGTGACAGAACATAGCTAAACACAAAAGCACATCAACCACCCTCACTTAAAAGTAATTTCTAGTCACCTAAGATTGGCCCCAATGCTGCCCAGCAATCCTGATAGGCATCCCTAGTCCCTCTGCCCTGCTGGTCTAGTGGCTGTAGTTCACCTTCCCTCTTCTCAAATACCCAACACCTCCTCCTCCCTCTTCACTTTTAGCTGATGACCTTAGTTAATTTTTCATTGAGAAAATAGGAGCATTCTAGAAAAACATCCTCAAGTTCACAATCTATCTTTTAGCATCTATAGTCATAAGCTCTACCTTTCCTCCCCTTCCCCCACCTAAACAAATCCCTCCTCTTCTTTTCTAGATTGTTGTTATCTGAAATGTGGCCCTGGATCAGCATCATTAGCATCACCTGAACGCTTGTTAGATGGCATGCCAAGACCTGTCATCCCAACAAACGCCTCTTATCAGTCTCAATGGACCTCCATACTGCCAAAGACAGTGATCAATTGCTAGTCTATACTTTCTTGACCTACTAGCAGCATCTTGTAGCTGATCGTCCACCTATCTCATATATTTTGTTCGCTTGCCTATCAAATCTCTTTCTGGATTTTATTCCTATGTAGCTGCTGGCTCCTTCCAAGTCTCCTTATAGGGCCTTCTTTTTAGCCCACTCTCTTTCACTCAGAGTGCTCAGTTCTTGGTCATCTTTCCATTTCCTCAATGATATCACCCAGACCCTTGGCATTAAATGCCAACCACATGCTGAAGTCTTGCAAATGTATATCTGTACCCAGGCATTTTTTCCTGAACCTGGTTTGTCCTGATGTCCATTTACCTAATAGCCATTTGACACCTAATAGACTTCTTGAACCTAAAATGTCCAAAGCAAAACTCTCAATTTTCCCTCACAAATGTGCTTTACCTGTAGCATTTCCTTTGTAATTAAATAGCAAATTCTATCCAGGAAACAGAAATTGGAATAATCCTCAATTGCTCTCTTCCCCCACACAATTTGTCAATAAATATTATTAATTTTATTGCCAAAATTTAATCCTATCTTAATCACTTCTCACCATCTCCACCTGAAATGTTGGTCCAGGCCAACGTCATTTTTCATGGCACTTCAGAGTACATTCTTACAAGTTTCCCTGCTTCCATTCTTGCCCCCTTACAGCATTATGAAGAAGCAGTCAAAGTTATTCTCTAAAAAAAAGCCATTGTGTTTCTCTTCCTTGGTTTGAAACTGTAGTGGATTCCAAGTTTACCCAGATGAAAATCTGGTCTTCACAGTGGCCTACAAGACATTATGTGACCTGGCTCCATCATCACTTTGTCATCTCCATACTCCTGATTGCCCACTCTGCCTCAGCTACATGGGTTCTCTTGCTATTTCTTGAACACACCAGATCTGCGATTGCCTAGAGCCCTTGGACTAGCCACTCCCCCTGCTTGCAGTGCTCTCCTATTTAATTGAATCACTTCCTTTAACCTGCCTGACCTCCTCTAGGGTAATACTTTGGACCAAAGCTTGTCATTCAGCTCTTCTTTTTCCCATGCTTTTATCATAGTCTAACATACTATATATTTTACTTACTATATTTGTTGTTTATTATCATTCTTATCCTGCTAGAATGTAATTTGCATAAGGGTCAGGATCTTTGGTTGATTGATATGCTCCAACTACTTTGAACAGTGCCTGCTACATAGCAATAAATTTTTAATGAATGATGAGTGGCTGAATGCATGAAAAATGTAATGTGTGTGTCTTATAGGTACAACTTGAATGGAATTTAGGAGAAAGAACATTGGAATTGAAGCCAAAAAACATTGTTTGAAATTCTGGATTTGCTATTACTATTCTCCTAATTTTGGACAAGTCACTAAAACACTCTTAGTTTCTGATTTTATCAAAGGAGAATCATGGTATCCACTTTATCAGAGTTTTTAAGGTAATGTTTGAAGAAACCCTTTTGAAAGTAGTAAATATTATAATAAGGGGGCCACATAACTTATTGACCAAACTGGACACTTTAAGAGCTAAAGAGGGCACTCTTAATAATTTCAATTAGGGGTATCCAATGCAAATCAGGGCAAAGAGCCATTCTACCACTACCCCACTACCCCAGTTCAAGACACTATCTCCTTTAATCTGGTCAACTGCAATAACCTCCTATTTTGTCCTCTCTTGATCCCTATAAAGTATTCTCTCCACCTCACCCTGGATGGTGTTATTAAATATAAATCAGACTAAGTCATTTCTCTGCTTCAGATGACTCAAAGTTTTACCTCTCACTCAGGAGAAGACCCCAACTACTGAGCATGGCCAACAAAGCCCAATGTATTTCAAATTCTGTGTCCCATCCCCCACTCCCCCCCCCCATTTCTGTAATGTCTCAAGCATGCTCCTGCCTCAGGGTCTTCACACTTATTTTTTTCTCCACCTGAAATGTCTTTCCCTTGTATGTTCACAACTCTCGATGTCCCTCACCTCTCTACCTAAATGTCTACTTATCACCCTGTGTAATAAAATAGCAAGTCCTCCTTCTTAACCAAACTTCTGGCATGCTGTATTTTTTTCACCTGCTTCATTAGTTTTCTTTTCCTCCATCAGACTTGTCATTACCTAACATCTGCTGTGTCTCTACTCATTTATTGTCTTTCTCACTAGTCAGAATATAATACCTATGAGAGCAAGAATGCTGTCTTACTGTTGCCACATCCCAGAATCTAAAACAATGTCTGGTACCTAATCAGCAATCTATTTGTTGCATAAATGAATGAATGAAATTAAAGACATAATTACATGCAGATCAGACATAAATGAACCTGTTTAAAGCAATAACTACCAAGCTAGGAAATGCAAGTGCACCGGTCCCTATGAATTCCTCTCAAAATGTTCTCACAGTGTTTGAGGCCTCCCTTGATGCACTTAGGTATGAGAAGAAGAGAATATTAAGTCAGCCTCGGTGGTGACGTAAATGAGAGTTGGCAGAAAGCACAGGGCGAGCCAGGTGGTGTGACTCCTCTGGAGTTCCTGCGGACATCTGAACAATGCAAAGTGCCCCGTGGCATATTCTCATTTTGAAACACTCCAACATATTAATTCCTTCCCTAATTTATATTCAGCATAAGAACAAAGCCTCTAAATGTTATAATGTAAAGCCACAAGTAGAAAGGTTGTATAGGGATGATATATTCCCCAGTTGGCTTGATGTTATACTTGCTTTTTTAACAAAACTATTGTTATAGAACAGAATTGTCTGTTGGTACACAACTTGGTGCAATATGTGGGATCCTCATAAAGGATAATATTTTTATGTCTATGACAAGACCACTTTAAAAGATCTGGTTTCTAAATCTATGATTCCATCACATGAAAACAACTCACTGGAAATGAAATATGTACTCTAAACAATACCAAATTAGTAGTTAGATGAGATTTTTTTCAATCAATGTACTTTGTTCAATTAACTTAGACTTATTTAATTTTAGACCTAGGTAGAAATAAATATTTAAAAACTTAATTGAATAATACTGTACATATCCAGAAATTTTAATGGTTTTATAAAGTTACAGATATTTAAAAATTTATTTAAAAGTCTCTTCTCAAAATTGACATAAGTTTTACAATCAAATATGAATAATACCCTTCACCTAGAGATGAAGATAACAAAATCAGAGTGGGTGAGGAAGTGAGTGAATATATAAATTTATTTATAGAATTTTGCAGGGAGAGATTTACTGAAGAGCTGCCACTTCATTTCAAGTCTATCCCAAACCCTTTATAAAGAAGATACAGTTTTAGGAGTTCAAGAAAGATCTTTAAGGAGAAAGAATTGTCAAAAGTGAACTAAAAGTCATAGTAGTCAAGTTTAACTATTCATATGTACTTTTGCAAGTAAGTCATATGAATACTATATATACATGTTCATGTGTGTATGAAGCTGTCAGCTTTAGATCTGTAAAATGTTCTGGAAATCAAGCATCATATAACTTTGGCCTTGACTTAATATCCAGAAAGTTTACATAAATAATATAATTCAGTGCAATATTTTTATGAGGAATTTGGTGATGTTGATATTTATATAAATAATGTATACATTCATATTTTAAGTTGTGAACAGATGACATTGCTGTCCTATCAAGAATGCATAAAGACAACACCCTGTTAACATGCAGCAGTCATTTGTTCTGCAATGCCTGGTAATCAAAATAGTTGGTTAGCAGTCCAGTAAAATAATATGATCATCAGATAAATTTTTGTTCTTGTTTAAAATGGAAAAGAAAGTACTACAATGACAATTTTTGTCATTGTAGATAAAGCATTTTGCTATCACAAGTGAAAATCAGTCTCAATAAATAAGCCTAAATAGGCTTATGTTAACTCCTCTACTCATAAAACCATGATTTCCCAATGCAGTACCCAATTGTCATATGTCTTACTGCCCTAGGTATAAGATCAAAATGTGGTTATCTAGAGGTATAATTGAATTCATTTCATTTTACAGGATCTGTTAGGCATTTTTAGCATTTGAAATATTTTCTGGTTCCATTTTGAGATTTATGGTCAGAATGGATAAATATTTGTACAGTACTCACTCTGAAATTTCCCCAGACTAAAACTATTTCAGCCAAACTTTCTTTGTTGCTTCAAATTCAGACCCTTGACAAACTATCTATATCTTAGTGGAACCAAAACTCTTTCCTAAGAAAACTTTGAATCCCCCACAGGAGTATCTGGAAGAATATCTAAGAACAAGAATATTTTTCTTTCATGCTTGTTCCTAAAAAGGCTTGTGAGGTTATTTAGAGCACCTGTTTAGCTCATGGTAAGGGATGGTCTTCTATTTACCATATGTTCATTTGGGTTCCTGAACATACACTACAGATGTGAACCCCACCTTCCACGTGGTTGATTATGGAAGCATACCGTTACTCCTTTAATCAGCCATATAGAATTTCTAACTGCAAGGCACTTGTCAGAATGTGTCATCTCAAAATCTCACTTCCTGACCGTGATCAAAAGTGACGCAGCAAGAAATGTTGTTTATTGTACACCTGGCCTAACTTGTGTGCTGCCTTTTTCTGGATATTCTGCACTTTATTGCTTTAATTAATAATAATGAAACCTTTGTGCCAATGCACGATTCCAACCCTTCACATACATCAGCTGATTTATTTAGTCTTCATAAAAACATCTATGAAGTGGCTGATATCATTACTCTCACTGTATAGATAAAGCTATAGAGATAAGGAATTTTGTCCAGTGACAGATAGCCATGAAGTGGCAAGGTTGAGTTCCCAAACCAGGTAATTTGTCCCCAGAGCCTATGCTTTTAGCCCTCACACTACACCGCACACAACTAGCCCTGCACTTGTATACAAAAATTCAAAGCTCTGCCTTTCTTGAGTTTTGCTTTGGCATTGATCTCCCTTTGTATTTTGGACTTCTCTAGGAAGTAACCTTATCAAACTCATCATTGGACTTATTAAAAAACATTGCTCTGAACTTAGATCACTAGGTCACGTCATGTACCCCTTAGGAAAAGAAATTTCTCTCAGATGTCAGAAACAAACAAAAAAATTGTATTCTTCTCATGTGAACACCATTAACCTTCCTCTCATAAATTATGGTGTTTATCCCTTTATTCCAGCCACTGGTAGATGCCAAACCTTTATTCCCACCTTTGCCCTTGACAAAGACTTTCCTCTGACCCTGCTTAAATCAGCTTCCTCTGAGCTCCAATTTTAACCAGACTCCACATTGGGCTCTGTCTTTGTCCTATTTAGTCCACTTTTACCAAGAGTACTGCTAAAGTCAGTTTAGTAACCCCCAACCTTTGATAACTGATCAAATTCCCTCTTCCCTACCTTCAATATCTTACCAACATGACTTGTTTTCATTAAGGATTCTGTCTAGTCAGTTTAACCAGAGTCCCCCTTACCCTGATATTTCCACTTAGTAATTTTCTGTCCATTCACCCCAACCTTGCTCCTTGGCTATAAATTCTTACTTTGCCTTGTCGTATCCAGTGTTGGAGCCCCATCTCTCATCCCCCACTGCAAGACCCCATAACATTGGTCCCCACACCTGTCATGATATCCTGAGTAGCCTGACTTTCCAGTTCTTTAACAAGTGCCGTTGCATAATTTTTAAATGCTTTCTTAGTATTTTCTGCACTGTTATTCAACCTTACTTTCCTGCATTTACCTTCTTTCTTCTGTTATTTGTTCGAAGGTAAATAATTTCCAATACAATTTTTAAAACATATTGAAGTACGAAACAATTATAATTATTGCTAATAGATTCAGGGAAGTTGAAAATGTTAATTTATTTAAGAAGGCATGGTTTAGTGGTTCTAAAGAGAGTGTTAAATGCTGGAATATTATTTTGAAGAGTGTAATAATATGCATGTTTAGTCAACAAGCTTTTTGAGGTCAACAAGTTGTAGGTGACTGCTCCCTACTGCAGTGGAATATAGGGGACTTCAGATTTATGTTCACAAAATGGAGAGAAATGGGTAATTTGAGAGTCAAGCCCTATGTACCATGGGAAGGAGTAGAGCCTCTTCTAAGACCATAGAGTATGAAGGAGTTTGAGAAGCCAGAAAGTGAAAGAAAGGGCTGAGATTCTGGTCTCCAACTTAAAATTAAGAATAAACAAAATAATCTTATTGCAAATCATCCAACTGGGCCCTATGATAGTAAACTGGATTTTTTTCAGTTTAAGAGAAATGCCTCCAAAATGATTTTACCAGAATCTAGAATCCAATATTGGAGATTTATTTGCATTAATAAGAAAATGCTGGTAGAAGAAATGACAGGGTACTAACACATGACCCAGTTAATGCATATAATTAATATATGAAATTTACTTTCTTAATGCCTCTCTGAGCATTACCCAAGGGAATCAGAGTTTTTATGGAAGGTGTGAGAACGAAAGGAGCAGGGGGTACTTTGGGGGCTTGAGGCACATCAGAAAACCCCTGGGGTGAGTGGTTGCTCTAGGGAAAGTCCAACTTGAAGGAAAGATACTAAGTGCAGTTACACACATGTTCAGCTTTGGTGCCTTCGGAGCATGTGAAAAAGGAGATTGGTACACATTTGATGGTGTGGGTTGGAAGCTCCAAAGAAGGATTTGGAATTAAGTTCCTCACTTGCAGTCACGCAAATGAAAGAGGGCATCTGGTGTGAGAGTACATTTAGTGAGTGGAGATAGGAACATAGAACAAAGCCCTGGAAGTAAGACATCTTAAAAAGGCAACTGAGATGAAGTGACCAGAGAATGGGAAGAAGAGCAATGGAAGTCAAAGGCCAGTGTGTTCAGCTGTGACCTGAGTGCACTCTAAGCAGAACTGTGAAATTTATATATATATATATATATATCACTCTCATATATATGTATCTATGTATATGTTGCCAATATATCATAAAATATTATACTATCATATAATATAGACACAAAATATATTTAAATAATATAATAATATATACATTTTTCATGTATTTATGTGTGTGTATATATATATATGGTTTTGTGGCATTATATGGAGTACCACTGTCTAGTGTGTCCCTAAGAACCCCTACAGTCCTTGAGTCACTTTACCTTTAGGCCTCAATTTCCCTACCAACAAAATCCCTGTGAGACTGACTATTCTTTATTGCCTGTGGGAACTTTGAGAGCATTCATGGCACAGTATCTAGAATTCTCTGCCCCTATGAGATTAGTATTATCATTATCCCTGCTATTGTTATTTCATTATTATTCTAACAATAGAATATTATTAGCTTGCCAAAGGAAGGATCTATATGTTTATGAAAAGAATACATGGCCTAAATGAATACAAACATTTATTGTTTCTTCATTTTTAAGCATATATACACTTGGAGAAGATGCTTTAAAAGCAGAGCATTTTAATAGAAAGTAAAGGAAACATTTCATTGCTCCTTGGTCAAGCGGTCATTGTTATACCGTTGCTTGTTTTCCTCCATCTGAAATAGCCACCATAAATGTCCTCCTTTATTCATGCATTTAATTCTTAGCCTTTCAGCTGCCATTTGAAATGCTTGGCTTTTGATGTGCGTCCTCAATGTCATGTTTGTTTCTTCAGAAACACTTCTCTTTCCAAATATTTTCCAAATATGGAAACACCTGTCAAGGAGAAAGTGCTCTGTGTGTGTGTGTATGCATGTGTGTGTGTGTATGTGTGTGTGTGTGTATGCATGTGTGTGTGTGTATGTGTGTGTGTGTGTGTGTGTGTGTGTAACCTTCTTTGGACTCTCATGGTATTTGCATTTTCTTACCCAATGGTAAGAAAAGTCACTGAGACAAGGGGTAGAGAGTCAAACAGTGTGACTAGTGACCATGTTAGACAAGAGTGCAGCCACCTTCTTGTTTGTGCTGAACAAGGAATGCAAAGCAGGAGATGGCCAGACCCCTTACTCAGGGATCTCAGGGGTTGATTGATGAACCTTCTGGGAAGGATTCTGGCTTATATGAAGGCAATGTCAAATAAAGTCAAATATTCTTCATAAATCACACGAAGAGAGGATACTCCCATTTCCAGTAACCTGACAAATAGTCCATAAAGCACAGCCACTGTCTGTCCTGCTCAGTCAAAGAGGAAGAAGTGCCCTCCAGGGCCAGGTGATCACATATTCAAAGCACTCCCATCTTGCTCTTAAGTCTCTTCCTAGCTCTTTTTTTTCTAGCTCCTTTGGCATTTTACCCTTATAGAAATTATAATTTTTAACTCTTTTTCAGTATCCACACTGAAGGACTGAGTCACACCACATTTACAGATTGACAGACCCAATTAAATTTTGACTAAAATAAATTCAACAGTGTTAGCTTTAAACCTCATTATAAATTAACTCTCTCTCTCTCTCTCTCTCTCTCTCTCTCACACACACACACACACACACACACACACACACTCAACACATACAAACACACATGCTTTTAAAGGTGTTTTTATTTTCCCAAGTAATAGCAAAAAAGTACAGGTCCTGCACAGGTGGAGTACAGACGCGGTAGCTGAAATCAGAAAAGAAGAGACCCTTTTGAAGACAAAGGGAAACTAGACTGAGAATGTATGGGCGATAGAGGTGGGTAGCATAGAAGTCAAAGTCTATAATCTTCCTGCACATGGAGAGCAAGGTACCTCCCAGAATCCAAGCCAACTTCATCCAGCTTTGAAATATCTCTGCTTCTAGAATTGCTACGGATAAAGAGCTTATTCTATTCATTTGTCACCTATTCTGTTAGAGCCAGATCCTGCCTTACCCATATTTCTGTGAGTACATCTCATCCAGGAATCTCTTCCCCATCTTACCTAACTTAAAACTAATCTCTGTGCTCTCCACTCTCAGCTTTCCATGTCATGGATACGAACATTTTTAATATTGCATATTTCTTGCTGTTTCTGGTTTTAGAACCAATCTCCCTTTCTCTAATAATAAGAAATACGTGCTCATGACATCCATATTTCATATCTACCCATTGTAAGAAGTTTATGAGAAGCATTTCTATAAAGAGGATTTTCTTGCTGAATAGGAGAAATAATAAACAGGATTATGTTTGTTGAACAATTCTGTATAGCTTTGTGGGAGGCTGAAAATACAAAAAAAAGGCAGGGTTCTTTTCTTTAAGGTTCTTTTCTTTAAGTTTTGGGAAGTCTGCTCTGCTCACCATGTATGACAATTAATAAATATTGGCTAGTTATCTTTAGTGATATGCTCCATTGAAGAAAAAATGGAATGAGTGTCATTATGTCCAGAAAAAAATCAAAATGCATATGCTTGTGCCCGAATTCTCTAAATGATGTAAATCATGAAAAAATGTGTCCGGAGTTACCTAAACAACGGTTGCTCTAAGTCTTTGAATGTTCAATCTTTTTTAAACAATTGGAACCAAAAAAATACAGAAATTTATATCCAGGTACAATTCTGTATTATCTTTTACATAAATATTCCCCTCACAAACAAGTAAAAGGAAAATTAGAGAGTACAGTATTACATTTCATGAGTGAATTAGCTACTTTATAATACTGATATTTATAATATGAAGGCAGAAATTTCTGAGGCCTTTCCTGGTTATGTGAATTGCTAATACTCTAATTCTTAGCTGTTGCAGAACTGTTACTTGGAGTGTGCATTCTGATGAGACCCAGTGTGCCATCTAAGCATATACAGCCCTCCTGATTGCTTCACTTTACATTTCCTGCAAAGAAAAAAATCTTAAAAAAAAAATATTTTCTTTAACATGTGTCATGAATCCCTGGGGATATGTGCCTGTGAATACAGAGAAATGTGATGGTCTCATATGCTAAGGTAGCTAAAATTTGCTATAAGAATTGATGTTGCAGAGACCAAGAAGAACTTTATTTGGGAATCTATGTTTCTTTTACGGATTTCTATTAGATCTCAAATGTCTTGTGCATAAAGCAAAATTTACATTCAATTACCTGAAGAGTTTAGAATGGATCTTTGGATTCATTTAACATAGCTGAATGTTAAGATGTAAAATATTGTCCAATGTCTTTAAAAGATCTGCTATTTTTTCCCTTTCAAAGAGCATTGGGCTTACCCTAGCATACTGCTTCTCCTCCCACTCATTCCTTCTTCCTTTTTTCTTCTCTATTCACTTCAGAAAAAGCATATTATTTTCTGAGAGCTGACCCAACTTCTACCACAGGTCTTGGAGGTCAATGGAATTCGTCAAAACAAGTTTTGGGTTAACATTGAGTAACATCTTCTTAGTGTAGACTATGTATTTTGTCTTTTTAAAGTGAACCTAAAAAAACATAGAAAAGCTACAGAAAAAAAGAAAGAGCAGGAGTCACTGCTTCTGTTCATGGTCTCTGACTGGCTGATCCCCAAGGAGTATGTAGTGCTCCCACCAGGGTGAAGCTAAAGGGAAAGCGACCCCAAAAGGGAACGAAATTCAACCATAAATATATAGCCGACAGTGAGCAGGGCTGGCACAGTGGCTTATGTTGACAGACAGTTATCACGTGCTCTGAATGTCTACAAATCACCTGAGAACCAGCACCAAGGTATACAACACCCTGCTTCTCAGGCAATGATTCAAACTCTTCAGAGCAGCCCTGAGTTTCCTTCTGGAAATTCCAATTTCACGTCTCTAGATGTATATGGCACCAGAGTGTCATAAACTAAAATGCAGTGGTGGCTTGTCAGAGTTTACAGCTTTTTCACCTACTTGAAGATGAAAGGGCTAGTTATTTTCTCTTCATAGTAAGAGAGGACTCGAAATGCTTACATGCTTCAGAGAAGGAGAATTACCGTGAATTCCTCCAGAAACATCCCTTTGAGTTTATCAGATGCCTTCTTCTCTTATTATTTGATTAAATATAATATTAAAAGTACAATAATCATTTACCACCTGGGTTAAGGAAGGATGTTGATATTCAGTGATCTATTTTAATGTTTCTTAAAGTAGACCTTTTTCTGCTAAATCTTCTTCCTGAGTTGAATTCTTTAGTTTAGATGAACCTTTTCATTTTGGTACATAAATTTTCTTTTCTGTGTGGACTACTTTATGTGCCTTGCCATTTTTTTTCCATTCTGTACTGTTGATAAGAAAGATTTTGCATATCGAGGTACTTATAGAGCATTTGATAGGAATCTACTTTAAAATTGTCTCATTATTAAGATTAAGTATTAGGTACCAATTCATGACTTTCATAATAGCCTCACTCTAAATAGAGTTCCATTTTGAGCTCTGCTATTTAAAAGCATCCTCCATATTTCAGATATAGCTAGTTTCCACTCAAATCTTGTTTTCATTTAGAAATTTCCATTCTAATGTGGAAAACCCATGATTACTTATAATTCTTCACCTCTCAAGCATCATTAAATAGGTTCCTTATATTATTAGTACATTATACATTAATTCACCCATTCAATACTAAAAACACATTTATTATCACTGCAGTAAGTGCTGCCTTGCCAGCTCAAAGGACAAAAATAATCAATACATGTCCCCTGTCCTTATGGAACTCATGATCATGTAGGGTACAGAAATGGAAATTGCAACATTGGATAGGTGAATAATGTTATATACACACATAACAATATCATGTGGCTATCTAGAAAGTTCTAACAAAGATGGAAAGATCATCTTCATGATTCAGAGTATACAGGGAACTACAATTTTTCAGGATGAATTTTTGTAAGGAAGGATCTGGCTTCAACGGTAGTCCTGTTTCCACTGCTATAATTTAATCCAAACCAATGAAGACTAAAGAAAGTGTGAAAATAACTTCAAGCATCTTCTTTCTTCTTTAGTTTAAAGGGAGCTATTTTGGAATTTCATTCCCAGTCCTAGGTCCCTGCCTTTGGATCTACTTCAAGTCAGTATATTTTTAGGTCTCTTGGTTTCATGCTACCAACTTTCCTATTTATAGAAATAATTGTCATTGCCAGTTGTAGAAACCATTCCTTGCTAAATTTGGAATGAAAATCTTTCATTCATCTTAGATAAGGAATACTCCTTTAAAAATTATTTGGATCGACTTCCTTCACTGCCATAGGAGCAATTCTTTCAAACTCAGCCACCTGGAAATCCTCAAGTATGTGTGCTTAGTGAAGGCAATATTCTAGAGAAACAGTCACCGAATGAAACAATTCCTCCTCACCTCACATGGGCCACAAATTGTTTACATGAAGAATAAAAGAGAAAACAACACCTTTTAATCTAAGTGGTTTAAATTTTTATTTAAAAGATGATGTTGAAATGCAATCAAATTTTTATCAGAAAAAAAACTTGGAATTTCATCTCAATGAAAATAAGATCAAAAATTAAAAATAAACCATTGAGATTTCATTCCTTGCCCAGATAATATTGTGGGGACAGAGCTCTAGCAAAAGTGAGCAGCATCACTTGGAGCAAACTGGAATCACAGCCAACAGGATCAGCAATTCAGGAGCATTCTCTCATTTCCACATCTTACACAAAGGCATAGAGAGACCATGTGGCCTGAGGCAACATGTTGATCCCCCCCATCACTAGCATGTGCTCTAGATAAAGGGCCAGTAAAAGGGAAAACTGCCCCAAGGACATCTGCCTTCCGGTAGCGCTCCTGTTTTAACAGGGCAAGCATGAGATAGAGGCGAGAGGACATATAAATATGCTGAGTTCAGGATGCAAGTGGCTGAGCTAAGGTGCCAGCTCTTCAGGGTGGTCCTAGGGGATGATGGCTTCCAGCATCTAAGAAACTGAGTTGGGTGTAACATTGGCCCTGAGAAGTAAAGGGCTCTCCATTCCCAGGTAGCTCATTGAAAAACAATCTAGAAGGAACTCACTGGACAATGCTGCTGGGCCTCCCCCAAAATGAACTTCATGTGAGTAAAGAGTTTCAAAAATCCATGAACTATGCAGATTTTAATGGAAAAATAATAATAGTTATTAGGTTTGAGTGCTAGACCTTTTGTATCCAGCCTTACAAATTTAACATTAACTTTGCATTTGTAATATTGAGGTGAGGATGTCCTTCATGTGTCCTTTGATAACACAGGTGAATTCAGCCACAGACTCTGAATGCAGTGGCATTTTGTGTTCATTAGGCTTGGCGGGAGGAAGAAAATAAATAGGAGCTTCATATGCCTGACTCCTGGAAGCTCTTCTGCCAAGCCCCAGGTGAAGCTGCAGCCTCTGCACAACAGAGTGCTCATTAGTGTGAGAAGCTCCAATCATCAATCCCCAGAAACTGCTCTTTGCTCAGTTGAAGAATGATGAGATAAAGAAGTCGTGTGCGATTGGGAGCAAGTTGGGAAACAAGGCCTGATAAATTGTCCCTGAGATTGAGAGCAGAATAAGCAGCACATTGCATCTGATGGGAAGGAAAGACCATGCAAATTTGCTGGGAGGAAAAGCATGATTAAAAGTAAGCAAACAGAGCAGGCCACAGACTCTCGTCAATTCTCCCTTTGTTGTCACTGTGGGTCATGAGCTCTGAGAGATAAGACAGTAAGAAATTAAGCAGTTGTGATGCTCTGGCTTTCTTTCAGGACTGCAGCACGTCTAGAAGAGACTCATCAGATCCTCTGGAGAATAGATGCTTTGCTTTGATGGCATCGGTTGGTACCACATATTAAAGAGGAATTTTATGGTCAAAAAGATCTAAGAATACCTTGGAAAAATCACCAACCAGTAATATGTTTAGCTCTGTGTAATTGTGCAGATATTCACAACAAACACAGTATATTCATAAACATGGAAAAACCGATTCATCTTAGTTCATTTAAATATTCATGAATGCTTCCTTTGTCCCATTTTTCTGAGTACTAAGGATAGAACAGAAAACCAAAGTGTCTTCCCCCATCCCCTTGCACTGGTGAAGGAGGCCACCAGCAGCACTAACTATATATTACAATTGCTATAAAGAAAACAAATCAAGGGGAATGGAAAGAAACTGATTGGAAGTGTGGTTTTTTACACTACTTCATCTAGAGGGTCTTTCTGAGGAGGCAGCATTTGAGCCGAGGTTTGAATAAACTGTGTAACATGAAAGAAGAAAAGCTTAAACTGAGACACATTATCATCTTCTCTCAGCTGGGTTTTGAAGAAAGCCTCAGTGGTAATTCCTTAAGAGCCCAAGACCAGAGTTCTTGAACCGGCTCCTCAGAGCTGCCAGTAACAGGATGCCTACTATGGCCTGACACTGTGCTAAGTAGGTCACAGACCTGATCTCATAATCCTCACAAGTCTGTAAAGGAGATATCATGATCCGCATTTTACAGATGAGATAACTGAGAATCACAGGGCTTAAGAAACCAGCCCAAGGCACGCAAAAGCAAGTGACAAGTGTAGATTCATTCTGGGGTCTTCGCCTACTGGTCCTTAACCTCCACACATAGACCTTCACTTTGAAAGGCTGTGTACAGTTGAATTTCAAAACCATTTTCATCTTCACTTTAGTAATAACTTCAAATAGTTTATCAGACATACTTCTCTCTATCTCTCTCTCCCTCCCGCCCCGACACCAGTCCATCTTTCTCTCTTGTGTTCATTCCAAAGTGAATCTTATCTATTGGACTTTTTAGTGCAGCCATGACTCCATGATAATGGGTGGCAGTAGGGCAGTGCTGACCAGGAATGTCCTGGAGGAAGAATCCAGCTTTGTAAGATGAGAAAGCAGTGTAAGAGAGGGCAAGGCTCAGAAGAACCAATTGATGGCACTAGCCAAGAGACTGAATTCCATGTAGAAATCAGAGAAAAAGAAAGAAAGAAGAAAGAAAGAAAGAAAGAAAGAAAGAAAGAAAGAAAGAAAGAAAGAAAGAAAGAAAAGAGAGAAAGAAAGAAAAGAGAGAAATCAGAAAACAAAGGGCCCAGCCAGCAAGACACAGAGTTTAGATAAGAAAAATACTTAGAACAAAGGGCCCAGCCAGCAAGACACAGAGTTTAGATAAGAAAAATACTTAGAACAGTGTTAATAAGAACTAACCATGCATGTAATCAGAGCAGCTCACACCTGTAATCCCAGCAGCTCAGGAGGCTGAGACAGGAGAATCCCGAGTTTAAAGCCAGCCTCAGCAAAAGCGAGGCACAAAAAACTCAGTGAGACCCCTCTCTCTAAATAAAATACAAAATAGGGCTGGGGATGTGGCTCAGTGGTTGAGTGCTCCTGAGTTCAATCCCAGTATCAGAAAGAAAAAAAAAAAAAAAAGAACCAGAAGAGCCCTGCCCATCCACATGTAGTTGTTTGTTCTTCACACACACTTGGGTTAGTGATGTTAACCTTTAGCCCAGCATTGTAAACCGTCATTCAGAAATCAGAGGGATCCCGCAGAGAGCCTATGGTGAAAGTACCAAAGTGACATCCATTGGTCACCTGAGCTGATTCCAGGGACCTCTTTAACTTTGCAATTAAGCGTTCTGATATGCTCAAACTAGTTTTTATGTCCAACAAATACAAGCAAAGATGAGGAAAACTAACAAAGAGCCTATACCATTTGCAATGCTTATCTGGTTATTATTATTATTATTATTATTATTATTATTATTATTTTGACATAGATACCACAAACTGGACAGGATCTATGCTCTTTGCATTTGGTACAAGCAAAGGAATCAAATGCAGAACACAGAAACAGCACCATAAGGTTATGTCCAATGCGGGGAGACACTAGCATGAGTTCCACTCTTAACCCCAAAAGCATCTGGCTGGTCTAACCAGCCTTGGTTTTATTTTAGGTTGTGACTTGTGCAAATTTAAAATTACATGTGAGACCTGCAGAAAAATAAGATATAAAAACTGTTTAATGCCATAACTTGGCTAAGGCCAGGAGATCTTGGGATATGTTGGTGGTTCAATGGTGGGGCCTTTGGAAAGTGATTGGATCATGGGTCTCTAACCTTGTCAGTGGATTAATTTATTGGTGGATTCATACTGTAATGAATTTGAGGGAGAACTCAAAAGTGAGCACACACTCTCTGTTAAAGGAATTTCTATTAAAATATAGCATTTGATATACTACTGAGTCCCATATATTAAGAGAAAGAAGACCCACAAAAAATAAAACTGTGTATTTTAAAGCATAGGAATGTCTTGGTGTAAATATTTTTATTTTCACTTCCATTTTAAGTTTGAAGAATATTTTTAAAACATTATTTGTATGATGAACACATTAAACTGCATTATTAAACTGCTGCATCATTAATGGCAGTGAATTCAATTAATTTTCCAGTTAATTTAGCTGGCATTCATTCACCTTGTCCAGCAGCACAGGAGGAAACTGAGAGCTGAGATGATAAGCACCAAATATGTACCAGAGATCAGAATAGCAAAATACATGTCCATATGGGCAAGCACAGGCAGTGAAAATCTATCAAAAACAGTGCCAGGAATAGAGATACATGTAATCAATAAAGGAATCCTGGAAGGACCTAAAGGCGATAAAATTGGGCATGAAATAAGTTAAGAGAATAAATATTTAGGCATGAAAAACCAGTAACAAGAATGACACCTCTCAAGGTTTGGATCTGAAATACCCTCCAGAACCTCATGTGTTGAAAGCTTGGTCTCAAAGAGAGCAGTATTCAGAAGTGGACCTTTGGAAGGTAAATGGATCAGGAGTGTTCTAACCTCATGCAGTGGATTAATTCATTATAGATTCATAATCTAATGGGTATGAGACAGGGGCTTTGTTACAAAAGAGAACTCTCTCAACCTCTCTCTGTTTCCTGATGCCCACGAGGTGAGCAGCTTTCCTTCACCATGGCCTTCTTCCAAGATATTCTACCTCACCACTGGCCCCAAAGCAACAAAGCCCAGGGACCATGGACAGGAACCTCTGAACCCATGAGCAAAAACAAGCCCATCCTCCTTTTAAGTTATTCTTAAGTATTTGGTCACAATGATGGAAAACTAACTAGCACAACAGTTGGTATTGAGTCCAAATCACTGTGCTCTAAACTAGAGGACCCTCAAATACTTCCTTGTGTCAGAGTCCTGTTAGAAATGAGCTGAATCTGCAGGAAACATGTGTACCCAGTCAAGAAAGTAAATGGATATGGAAATGTAGTTCAGGTTCTATGTGCCAAGCCTTATGTTTGGAGTGGGGTTGGGGGGCTGGATCCTCCTGGAGAAAGGGCACCTTTTTCTGATTCTCACATCAACCCTCCTGCCAGGTCATGAACCAATGGGACAGCAACCATCTTGAGAACTTTCATTCTAATTCCTACTAAGGCAACCATTGGGCTGACAGAGGCCTGGTGAAGAAGAGGCACTCATATTCAGGATGGGAAGATGATGGTGAAAAGATAGTAGGGATGGGGTATGATGGAAAAGAAAGGAAAAGGAAGAGTCTGAGCAAAACTATCAAGTCAAGATATTAAATCGGAACATTTTCCAAATAAGTTTATTTCATGATTTCTTCTGATAGCTATCTTGCATTCAAGAAGTCCCTCAAAACTAACATTCATATGAAAATAAAGAGTTGAAATCAAATTGCTATATTAGTTAAGATTAGGTTTAGCTCTGATTAACAGAAACTTGTAAAATAGCAGCTCAAACAAAATAGCAATCTATACCTCTGTCCTGTCAAACTTTGGACATTGACAGTCCAGAGCTGACATAGGGATTCCTCTGTCATTTGAAATCCAGTGCTCTTGTAAGCAGCCTACTATGAAGGGTGACGTGTTCCTGAGGTCCAATTTGGAAATTCAGCCATCAGGTCCATATGTTAAGTAGGAGGACATAAGTGATAAAGGGTTCATGCCAATGCTTCTTACATTTCTCAAAAGTTATTAAAACTATTTTTCAACTGCTATACCGTTGCTTAGAATTTAGTCATAGGACTGCACCTTGCTGAAAGGAAGGCTGGGAAATGCTATCTTATTTCATGTGGACTTAAGCACAGCTAAAAACAAGTGTCCTGGGGTGCGGGGAGGATATTCAATCAGAAGAATAGTAGTTTCTAATAGACAGAAACTGAATTTTAAAAACAAAGCCTAGGAAAATAACCAGCTAATTGATGAATGAATGGTAAATAAAAGTAGGTAATAAATAGGAGGACAAATATGTGATGCATTATTAATTTTTAAAAATAAATCAAATTAACTTCCTCCCAAAATGCTGAATAGTTTATAGAAAAAAATGTAGTACTTAACAGTTGCTATCTCAGAGCAGTGAGTTTAAAATTTATTTTTCCCCAAATGGGCATCTGTAGATGAGCATGAAGGCTCATGACTGAAATTCCAGCAACTCAGGAGGCTGATGCAGAAAGATCGAAAGTTTAAGGCCCCACTTGGCAACTTAGCAAGATCCTAGGTAAACTCAGCAACACTCTGTCTCAAAATAAAAAATGAAAAGGAATGGGGATATGGGTCAGTGGTAAGGCAGCCCTGAATTCAATACCCCATACCAAAAAAAAAGAGAAAGTTTTAAATTAAAAAAAAGAGGTGGAGGCATGTCCTAAATTTAGAGTTGTGACAATAATAATACATTCTTTCAATGTTAGCAGATGTTTTGTTTGGCTGGATTTTTTTCAATGCTCTTTATTTAGTTTTTGCAGCTAACAATTTTAGCCCCTGTCTCAGTGACCTAACCCAACAATATGGCAAATGGAATTACATTTCACGGATCATCTTTTCTTCTTTCCTCCTCCTCTAATCTCAACAACAATCAGCAGACTCTATTTAGCACTACTCAGGAGGTCTCTGTCCTCTTGTCTTGTCCTTTTCTTTGGCACTTGGGTGGTAGCCATCTTTCTCTAAGGATGGTAATTTTAGCTTAAAACCTATGTGTCTATCTATGGACTAATTCTTCACATCCTGTTAACTTGCTCGTCCAGGTTTATGTCCTTCTGAAGTTTCTCTTTAATTGTATTGGAAGGATTTTAATAAGTTGTGACCCCAAATATAAGACATTGCTAAGGGGTGGGTATGCTTATCAGAAGCAATCTCTTCTCTGGTCAAAGCTTTTGAATTCAAATGTTGATTAAATTCACAACACCCATAGATGATTCTGAATTTTTTGAATTGTCTTTCTTTCTGAGATATAGATTCATGCTTATGATATTTTCATCTGGAATGTCTAATTATGAATCTCAAAATGTATTCTAGCTGGGTGTTGTGGCATGTGTCTGTATTCCCAGAAGCTCAGGAGGCCAAGGCAGGAGGATTGAAAGTTCCAAGTCAGGCTCAACAACTTAGTGAGGCCCTGAACAACTTAACAAGATGCTGTCTCAAAATAAAAAATAAAAAAGCAGGCTGGGGATGTGGCTCAGTGCTTGGGCACCCCTGGTACTAAATAAATAAATAAGTAAATAAATAAATAAATAAATATGCATTCTAGCTGAAATAGCTTGATATCTTATATATGTTTGTTCAAGTCTCCCCACTTTAAATCTAACTTCACTCCCTTCCCCCTACAGTTAATGGAATTTCAAACTACCTAATTGTGCAGGTAAAAATCCCAAAGAAGCATTTTTTTAAGAATTTTTGTTTCAACCCTTGCTATCTCCATTTCATTCATCAGAAAGTGCTGTTTGCCACACTTTCAAATTTTAACCCAAATCACTCATTGCACACTCGTGTTTTACCTTTGGGTCAAGGTACTATCATTTCTGGTTCAGACTGCCACACTAGCTATCTGTATCAGTCAGATTAGGCTGACTTCTTAAACAAATAGTACCCAAACGTCTGAAGCTTACCACAATAAAATATTATTTCTAGCAGGGAGGCTTTGCTTCACACAGTCTGTTATGGTTTAGATTTAGAAATGTCCCCCAAAATGTCCCATTTTGAAAGGATGATCCCAAATTCAGGCTTTTAGTCAATGATGAGATTTATAACCTCATCAGTGGATTCATCTGTTTGAGGGATTAATAATTTGAATGAACTACTGTGTGGTAACAGTAGACAGGTATGTCATGACTGAAGGAAGTAGGTCACTAAAGTTGGGCCCTTGAGAATTATATCTTGACCATGGACCCTCATGCACATCCCCATCTCCCCACCCCCACCTGTCTCCCTCCCAAATACCCTGAGTTGAGCAGTTTTCCTCTGGGACTCTCTTCTACCATGATATTCTGCCTCACCTCGAGCCCAGGTATTGGAGTGAGCCAGCCACACACAAACTGAAACTTCTGAAATTGTGAACTCAAATAAATTTTTCTCCTCTAAGTTGTTTTCGTTACGTATTTTGGTCACGGCAATGAAAAGCTGATTCACAAAATCATTCAGTGAACAGGTTTCTTCAACCAGTGTCCCCACCATCACCTAAGGCCTCAGAGTCCAACATCCCACAAACAGATAATAGAAGAGAGAATGCATGCACATTCACATGAAAAGATTTGAGGTCAAGGTGCTAACATAATCTACCTCATTCCATCCATAGTCCTTTGGCTCCACTTAACTACAAGGGAAACTGGGCAATGGAGTCTTCTTGCCTGACCAAAAAGGAAATAAAAGATGTTTGATGTAGCTTCCCTGGCAAAGAGCAACCATCTGGGACTGCCTCAGTCCTCAGAGCTGAGCTCCGGTCTTCCGAGCCACTGTGTGGCGTCTCCTGGGGAGGTCTGCCCTGGAGCGGCTGGAGTCACTGGCTACGGGGGGAGTTTGGACTCTTCGGCGCCATTTGCAGCTTCCCTGGCAGAGGGCGACCATCTGGGGCTGCCTGAGTCCTCAGAGCTGAGCTCCGGTGTTCCCCCACCACTGCGAGGTGTCTCCTGGGGAGGTCTACCCTGGAGCGGAGGGAGTTGCCGGCTCCAGCGGGGAGTTTGGGCTCTTTGGCGTTATTTTACAGCTTCCCTGGCAGAGAGTGACCACCTGACACCAACTGAGCCCCCAGCGAGGAGCTCAGGCCTGCCTGGGCTCTCAAGCCCAGTAACTCCATCACTGAGCACAGTTTTGTGCCCCCACCCCAACTTGGTCTAGTGCCCAGGTCCACACCCTGGCCCGGGGTCTAGCACCTTGCTGTATCTGATTGTCTATCAACACCAGGCTGCCTCTGCCCAGAAGCATTGATCATTTCCAACCTGGAGGAAG
>JAJEJO010002660.1:0-58823 GCA_020662805.1 Glaucomys volans
ACATCTGTGTTGGAATAGCTTTATAACAGAGGGTAAGTGTCTCTGTTGTTCTTTGAAAGAATTGACTTTGGGAAGACTTTATGCATATATATTTTATACTCAAAGAGATGTACTCTGGCAGATACTGAAGTTAATTCTGTTACCAACTCTTTGCTGCATGCCTTTCTTTTCATTGGCAGATGCTAAGATTTCCTTAGCATTTAATTTTTTTTAAAAAGTATTCTAAGAGTTATGCATGACAGTAGAATGCATTTATGCATTTTGATGAGTCATACATAAATGGAGTATAATTTCTCACTTTTCTGATTGTACATGTTGTAGGATCACATAGGTCATGCAATCATATATGTACATGAGATAATAATGTCTGTTTCACTCTACTATCCTTCCTACCTCCATACTCCTTCCTCTCCCTTCACTCCCCTCTACCTAATCTAAAGTAACTATTCTTCCCTGGTGCCCCCTATCGACTTATTGTGAATTAGCATCTGCATATCAAAGAAAACATTTGGCCTTTGTTTTTTGGGGTATGGCTTATTTTGCTTAGCATGGTATTCTCCAACTCCATCCATTTATCAGAAAATACCATAATTTCATTTTTTCTTTAAAACTTCAGGTGTATCACTCCACTGGACATTTGGTGGCATAGTAAAATGTATCAGCATATCACCCAGTGGAGTGATTCATCCTAGAGACATTTGGTGGCATAGATGTCATTAGGAAGAAACTGTGTTTCTATTATCTGTCCTTAACCAAACTTCAATGGACAAATAGATATGACAGAACTCCCAGTACCTGTTCCTTGGCTCTTTTTGGATGTTTATGCCTTGTGTACAGGAAGTCTGTATTGCTGGTATAAATATATAGTCAGCAGATGTGTTGTGGTCCTGGTAACAACCGTTGTTTTATTTGCTTCTTGAATCTTCATGTATCAGAAAGGATGGGCTAAGATGTGATGCTGTAATAAACCTAAAAGTAAGAGCAACTTAAAATGAGAACCACTAACAATATCCATGTTGTTTTCCCTGTAGTTCTAACACGAATTCTCATGGTCTCATTTGCCCTTCATTGTCACTCTTAAGCATACATGCTGGAACATCCATGATCTGACATATTGTGTATTGCAGTAAGACAAAACATATGAGGTATGGAGAGTCATGGAGACTGTCATATCAGCAATGAAGCACTAGAGACCATTTTAATTACAATATTTTGATTGATCATTATTCTTTCAAACTACTGTGAAAAGTGGAGTAAAAATATTTCTTTTGTTGGTCAATACTTTCAAAGTTTATCAAATAAAATTATACTACTTTTATTGTTTGATTTCTGCTACTATGTGTATATTACTGTTTTTTGTCCATCTTTTAAGTTTGAGGGAGATAGTTAAAACAGTTTCATTCTACCATCTTTTTCCAGAAATATTGTCACGTCAAAATTCTTGATCTACATATCCCTTAATATATATTCCATTTTAATCAACAAGTCAAGTATTATTATGAAATTTCCAAACCTTGACTACTCTAAGTAATACTATAATAATATAGCTTCATATCAATCTTCAATTATTTTTTTAATAATTCCTTCCCAAATCTAATTATACACAGTCACATTATTTGTAAATATGACCATGTTTTGGACAAATTGTGTATGTACAGGAAAACCAATATAAATGTAAATAATAATTTCTACTGATTCTCATTTTGACTGTCTACTTTGTACTTTTTTTGGTTTTATTTTCTCAAAACTTTAACCAATTTGAAGAACTTATATTTTACATTTCTTTACTATTGAATATAAATACGTTTGCTATATCCTAATTTTCCCATATTTTTTAATTGCCTTATTATGTACTTCCCTCATTATTTTAAATTAATTATTTTATTGATTAACTTTACACATCTATAATAGAACCAATTGATGGTTAAATAGGGTGAAAATATTTTTCTTTGTATTTTATATTTTAATTGTCTTATAGTTGTTCATACCCGAATGAATAACAATTATCATTCTAAATTCTACTATTATTCCCATTTTTATTCTAATTACTTTTTTTTAACTTGGTTAATACTTTGGAAATGCATCTTTAAGTAAAATAAAACAATACCATGACATGAAATTTGATACCACTCATTCTATAACCCTCCCTTTTAAAAAATTATCAGGGGATATTTATCACAATTTAAAATTGTTAATATTTGTTAAGATTTAACTATCCTTCAATATTATAGCTATAAATGTAATTTTTAATAACTTGAAGTATATATCTTCCAAATTTTATTATTTCTCCCACTTTTAGCTGATTTTAGCAACTATATTATCTGTGTTCTGTATTTGTAGAATCCCATCCAAATATCACAAATATGCTTATTAAGAGTACATCACATTAAAGATTTAATGTGAAGAGAATTACTATTTATGTAATGCTGAATTTGTTCATTCAAAATGTTATTGACCTTCAGTAAAGTTCTGTAGTGTTTTTTTGAAAAATACAGTTCCTGAATATTTCAAAGTTTTCCATAGTATGTATATTGATCTTTGCTGATGCTAGTGGGTTCTTTTTTCTACAAAATATGCTTTCTAACTGTATTGATTTCTCCCTATTGATTTGTGTCTAGAATTCTTACTAAGTGGTCTTGATAATTTTAATAGATAAGTAGATGATTTGTTTATTTTCCAGGTAAAAAATAATGCATATTTTGTTTCCTCCTCTGTTATTTATTATTGTTTCTTTATTACTTTTGGCAAAGAGCATGTAAAACAATGCAAACTGAAAATGAGTTGTGACCATATAGATTTTCCTAAGTTTGATGAGATGGTTACTGAGTGTTAAAATCTTAAGTGAGGTTTTGAGTCTGTTTCATATATTCTTATTAAATTAAGGAATTATCAATCTTTTTTTTCCAGTTAAAGCTTTTTTCCAAAAATTAATGGATTTTTTAAAATGTTCTTTTTCAATATTTAGAAGCCTGAGATTACACTTATTCATTTTAGCCCATCTACTGGCATTAATTAAACTAATAGATTACTTAATATTGAATGATGCTTAGATCTCTGGGAAAATCCCAACACATTCATAGCTCTAGTTTTTAACACTGTGACATGTTTGATTTTTTAATACTCAATTGAAGATTTTTCATATATTTGAACAAATAAGATTAGTTTCAAGCTATTTTTAAGGATTTGGGGATTACTTTAAGTAAGTAAATGATTTGGAGTATTTTATCCCTGACTGATTCTATTGAAATTGCTTCAAGAGCTAGGGAATCAGAGGTCTTCTGATCTTTTGGTATATCTTATTAATAAAGCCTAATGGGCACATTGTCATTATGATTGGCAGTTTTCAAGAAATTTTCCCCAAAATATTTCCAAGGCTGTTTTAGATTTTCTCTCTTGTTTTTGTGTTCATTTTTCAACAATTCTCCAAATAAAGATGGATGTTTCTTTAAATCCCTTCACTTTCCATTTGCTTATCTGTCTTACTTAAGAATTTAAGGCGTGGAAGAACAGTTGGTACACATGTATAACACAAGTTCAATCAGACCTTAGCCTAATACATGGCAAGGGAACCCAGTGGACCAGGGGTTAGTCTATTGGGAGACAGTAGCCCCTCCACATGGTTTCTTCTATATATAAAGAGAAGAAAAATGAATCTGAGTACAGTTTGGCCTGGCAACTGCAGTTCATACTTAGAAAGCATAAATGCTATGCCTGCTAAAATCTACAATCATGTGTATGTGAGGTCTAGCATATCTGCTCAGATAGTGCTTATTCAAATTAGCTTTCAGTCATGAATAATGACCTTCTTAACTTTCCTATATCTTACATCTGTTTCTGCTTCACTCCAGAGAGTGATGTGATTCTGACAGCACCTGTTTCCCTGACACTGTGCAGTCTTTTTCAGTAAGTAGAATTTCCAAGCCAGGGAGCGAATATGTTTTTTATCTAATAATACCTATTTGAAATTCACAAGAAAATGATTCAAGCATCTGATGGATATATGAAACATAACTTTAATTTCCAATGCTGGTACAGCTGTTTGCTATTTTGATAGTTGTGTGGTCATTCTAATTGCTAGTTTGGATTAGTATATTGAAATACTTATTGTCATAATGTATTGCAGAAAATACTTGGAAGCCAAATATAAGGCAGATGTTAACAGATTTCAGTAGATTTGAGAGTAATGGTTTATAAAGTTTGTAAGCTTATGCATAAAATAGAACATGGATTTTGCTCTACTTAAAAAAATTAAAAATAGGACATTAAATATATTCATATATCTGAAACATTTCCTTTATAAAAAACTTAAATGTAAGTAAGACCACAGGATGAAAGTGTAAGAAGGCACATTCAGTTTTGATATATTTTTTTCCTGATACTTATAATTGTCCTGTAATGAAATTGGTTTCTTCTTTGACATAGTGATTTCTCCATTACTAAAACATTTCTAACAGAAATTAGATGACCACCTGCCAGAGTAAGACTCCTGCATGAGCATGCATTCCCAATGTCACTAATTTATTGTTCAGATTTCAAATTTCAAATTTTACAGTGCTACAGACACAAATGTTTCCTTTGTTGTAAAAATTGAGACTCAAGATTTGTTCTTTTTCTTACTCTAGTTTATTCTCTGTGGAGACAGGTTAACAGTGCACATTTTATTTTAGTCTGTTTATGTTATATCTCATCATTTAAAAAGTTATTTTTACCTATATTTGTACCCAAATGACTCAAATTTGTTTCTAGTAGATGGGAAATGGCAATATGTGGTAAAGAAGATGTATTCCCTTTCCTGGGTTGGAAACCTAGATTGAAGTAAAATTCAAAGCCAAATTATGGTTTTTATTTTTCCTTCAATTTTCAAGTACTGTATCTTCAAATGGGATGGGCTGTGGTCTATTTATTTATCTTCCATATGTTAACTGAGTATCTACAATGTGGGAAATGTTGTTTTAATTGTAGAAACAGCACTGAAAAACTCCCATGTAAAATCTCTTCTCTAGTGAACTTGTATTCTAACTGAAGAGGTGGGACTGGCAACAAATAAATAAATATAATAAACCTATTACCTTCGTAAGTCTTTAAAGGTAATGTGAATAAGAGAGAGAATAATCAGGCCAAGTTTTTAAAGACACAATCTCTGAAAGGGTGAAATTTAAGCCTCTAATGCATGAGCCAAGGAAGCAAATTGTGAGCATACCTGCTATAGTAGGAATATTTCAGGCATGGAGAGAGAATAAGTTAAGACATTGAAGTGATAGCATTTTAGGATGTCCAAATGACAGAAGGCAACAAGAGGGGAGGGGAAGGAATCGAGACCAGAAAGGTACTGTGGGATATTTCCTTCAGGCACAATATGCTCTGAAAAGAACACTGCAGATTGTTGAGTGAGATAGGAAAAGTTACTAGGGGTACCAGCATGGGAGATGCAATATCTAATCTTAGCAGATTGACTTGAGCTTCATACTACAACATTTAGAATAGACCTCAGAAGGGCAAGTGTTGACTCAGACAACTTAGGGTAAAAGCACAGTATTCCAAGCTAGAGATAATGGTGATTTGGATTAGGATATTAAGGGTGGAGAAAGAAAAGTAAAGAGATTATGAAACAGTCATCTACAACAATGGAAGAAGAAATTTCTCTAAGAAATTTTATTATTAAATATGTTCTAAGCTCACTTGGGGTTTGTCTTTGAGGATTGAGCAAAAACAGTCAGTTAAGCCATGTTTCTTCCCAAGGTCCATTACGGTAAAACCAAAAATCTAGATTTTTAAACACAGGTATGTGTGTGTGTGTGTGTGTGTGTGTGTGTGTGTATGTGTGTTTCCCCCATGGAGAGCAGTGATGGAGAAAGGGAGAGAAGTGGAAGTTAATGGATTGTCCAAGGACCAATAAGTTGGAATCTATGTTATGTTCAATGTTTTATTATTAACTTGGTCTAAAAAGCTTTGTAGTATTTCAAATAACTGAGAATTTATTATTGTTTGCTCTGCTTGGAGCCAAGCACTAGAAATTGATAAAAGAATACATTTTGGAATTTCAGTGTAAAGATAAATTGAATGTTTTTTCATTATGAAATATAATTTAAAGTAGGCTGCATAACTTATTATCTAGATAATATACATCAAATACAATCAAGAAATGTATTGATTTTGTTTTGAAATTTGTTCAAAGGAAAAATGGTTTGTTGAATAGATGAATATACTAATGAAAAACTATTAAACCATTTTGGACTTGGAATTATTAGGTATTGGTTTTACTACTAGTTTACTGAAAAACAAATATAAGACCTTAGAAATGTATCTAATTTTAAAATTCCTCATACTTTCAATGGAGAGACTGAGGACAGATGATTATTAAGTGTCACATGAATCAAGTTTCTGACACACTGTTAATGTACAGAAAGGCCAAACTTTGGGATGGTAGAAAACTTGTATTAGGGAAGCTTTAAAAATGCTTTAAGTCCAAACTCTTTGAAACAATTTTCCAATATTGGGGAAAGAGAAGGGAGGGATAGCAAATGATTAATTTGGTAATCAGAGTAAATTTTTCCATTAAATTCTTTTAAAGGAGGCTACAGAAAGACATTGAATTCTCAAAGGAATTCTTTATTGCACACTTAGGTGCACTTGGGCCTAAGTGAACAGTGATGGCATACAGGCACAATGCCCTTCTCCTCCTTGATGTTTCTTTGCAGCACATTGTTTAGACATAATTAGCAGAAGAAAATATGAATTTAAATTAAAGATAGTAATCAGTGTAGTTTCTGAGTCCTTGTGCCTAAGTACAATTTAATGTTTTTCATTTATACAACATGATAATCTATGCCACCCTGTTTTATGTAATAATTATATTTTAATAATGAAACGTATCACATAATGACAATGCTTTGTCTTTTTTGCTAGTTACCACAATTTTTGGAAATAAGTTATATGACTCACATGCTGCTCAGAATGAGCACCAATGGTCCTCACTGTAATTCTAACACAGTGGCATATTCTTACTGAAAAGCACATTTTAAATTTAGGAATGTGGCACTTGAATTGAAACTATTTTTATAAATTCAGGTTCATGGCAATAAATATTTGATGGATTTCAGTCTTTATAAGACAGAAACAATTTAGTATTCTGTCTCCTGACTGCCAGGAAATCTATGAGAAAGTTAATGAGGTTGCAATAAAAAATTATAAATATTTCCATATTCTTTATCATGGCCTTGTTTCTTTTTCAACTAACAATTTTAACTTTCTGAATGTATAATGTACTTCTTGGTAGTATTTTTAAATATTATATATTAAATACAGTGCACACTGTACAAAACAAACACTATTCTATATGCTGCAAGCAACTTTAGAAACTTTAGTAAGAAGAAGCAAAGCAAACTGTCAGACATTTCAGTAATTGAATTTCTTTGAGAACTGCCTTGGTTTGTCAGGTCTGACTTTACTGTCAAAAGAAAATAAAATAACTTGGGAATTCATCTGAGATAACACCACGGGTATTTTGATAATGCCAAGGCAAGAACACTTTTCTCAGAAGCTCTTGGCACTAAGATACCCCCATGCTAGTGTATGTAAGTTCATTTTAGCTTTAAGTCTCTATTATCTGATGTTGAGGTCTGAGATTAACTAATGACCTGTCAAATGGCAGTACATAAGCCTTTCTTCCGGTACTAGGATGCACACCATCATTGCTTAAAACGCCCAACATACCCTTTGTCAATTACTTCATAAGTGCAATTCATCTTTTACTGCTTCCGCACTTGGATTGCTTGTAAAATGTTTAGTGGTTAATTAGCCTGGAAGGAAGTCCAACTTATGAAAAACCAGGTAGAAGAAAAAAAAAGTCATAAAATTAATGACTTATCCTTTAGTTCTTATTTGATAGAGCAACGTTAGTCAGATCCCTTTGGAAATGTACCTTTGACTACCATTCAGTCTTCTCTATAATCAGCTTTAGAAAATTTCTTCTTTGGGTTTTTCCCTTTGGCCCACACTTTTCTCCAAAGACCTTGAATGCATTAAGAAGAGATTGACAGTTATCCTAACAACTGTAGATTGTGCTAATACTAAAATATATATATATAAGTCTTGAAACTTTACTGAGATCTGAAATATCAAACATGAACATTTATCTGTAAATGAAATGAATGCTTGTTACATATGATTGGATTGACCTTGAGTTCCCATTAATCAGTCTGAGGAAAAAATTATAGAAAAATTCATAAAGCACATACATAGAAATATAAAATTTTTTAAAGTTCCAAGCTGAAGAACATCAATAAATATAAAATAACAGGTTGGCATAGAAACTACCAATTTTTTCAATTTTACTTTCATGCATAACAAATGCATTACAAAGTCCTAAAATTAACAAAAATATGCTTTTCTTTGTTCTTGGACAGAAGATTTTTATAATGTTTACATCAGTGAAATCACTTTATATATATAAAAAAATAACATATAAAATAACACATATATATGTGTGTGTATATATATATGTATATATTAGCTGAAATATAAAGAAAATCTCAATTGGTGGTCTCTAGTGTACAACAGAGCATCATCAAAGCCTCTCTATATTAGAAAGATTATAGAAAACCCAGGGTATGTAAATGCTTCCTATATTGTGTTTTTTTTCCTGTCCTAGTTCAGATGGCTGTTCATACTGGGTCACTTGAGTGTTGAAAATGTCCCTTTTTCTTTGTGGCAGGAATTACATTGCTGAACACATCATTTTAGCTACCTCAGTTCACTAAGGATATTTTTTTTTTATAAGCCTAAAATGTGAGGGTGTGCTCTTCGAGTTTCAGGTAGTCCAGTATATGCTGCTTCTCAGGTTCATGAGAAGGTATACTTTTTCAGCTAATTCACTATCCAATTCAGCTATTGCACTAAAAAATGCTAATGTAGAAAACTTTCTTTTATTGAGAGTTTTCTATTAGGCTGATTTAATCTTGTTTTGCCATTCACAATGAGAAAATATTGTGCATCTGAAATAAATATAAGGGGTTTGTGAATTCATTTGATCTTTGTCCTGTGGGTGAATCTTCATACCATCAAAGTAGTTAGTATTTATTGTTTACACCACTGATTCATATCACATCATCATCAGATAGCTCAAATCTTCTATAGTAATAACATATTGGAGAATGCCTTAGAACTATTTAGCACATTTTTGTCAAATAAGTTTCAAGTTTTATCAAATTCCAAGTGTTATATAGGCATAAATACTCACCAGTTTGCATTTGATAGTTCATATGACAAGAGGATAATTGTCTGTCAAGAATTATATCCTCAATTTAAAATGAAGGAATTTTTGATTAAAGTACTATTTCATATCAGAAGAAATAACAGATGACTATTAAGGCATATATATGCTTTATTGGTCTGCAGTAAATTTTTAAAAGTAAGTAATAAAATATAGCACATCTTTAATTTGGGTTTCAAATTGGAATTTAAAGTGCCCTCTGACTGTTTCATATAGTGATGCAAGTAGCAAAAAATCAAGGTAATTATTTCAATAAATTTCAACCCTCTGTATGTATGTGAAATAATAATAAAAGGACACTATTAGTTTCTGATTATTATGACCAAAATTATTAATGTAAAATTTTTTTTCAAAAATAAATTAGAAATAAAAACCATAATAATGTAATTCAGAGAGATGATTCAGGGTGTCCATGTACAATTTCATGTTCTACAGAATATAAATAAATCTTTCCACTTGGTTTTGGATTTTTTTAAAATTTATTTATTTTGATTCATTGTACACAAATGGGGCACAGCTGTTGTTTCTCTGGTTGTACACAAAGTAGAGTCACACCATCTGTGCATTCATACATGTACACAGGGCAATGATGTCTGTCTCATTCTGTTGTTATTATTACCCCCCACCCCAACCCTACCCCTCCCTATTCTCTATGCAATCTATCCTTCCTCCATTCTTGTCTGCCTTCCACCCCGCATTATGCATCAGAGAGATCATTTGGCCTTTAGATTTTTGGGATTGACTAATCTCACTTAGCATGACAGTCTCCAACATCATCTATTTACCTACAAATGCCATAATTTTATTCTTCTTTATGGCTGAGTAATATTCCATTGTGTATATATACCACAGTTTCTTTATCCATTCATCTATTGAAGGACATCTAGGTTGGTTCCACAATCTAGCTATTGTGAATTGAGCAGCTATGAGCATTGATGTGGCTGTATCACTGTAGTAATCTGATTTTAAGTCCTTTGGGTATAGACCAAGGAGTGGAATATCTGGGTCAAATGGTAGATCCATTCTAAGTTTTGTAAAGAATATCCACACTGCTTTCCAGAGTGGCTGCACCAACTTGCACTCCCACCAGCAATGTATGAGTGTACCCTTTTCCCCACATCTTCGCCAACACCTGTTGTTGCTTGTATTCTTAATAAAAGACATTCTAATTGGGGTAAGATGAAATTTTAAGGTGGTTTTGATTTGCATTTCTCTTATAACTATTGATGTTGAAAATTTTTTCATAAATCTGTTGATTGCTTGTAGATCTTCTTTGTTAAAATTTTTAAGAGAAAATGAAATTTTAAAACATCATTTGACTCACTGATATTGGTCCCAAGTATGATTTGGTGGATTAAAATAGAAGATCAGTACTATTTGGGTATATTGCCAAGAATCAGGAAAGTTCTGTGACTAAATTCTGGTTTTTGGTTTTTTGGTTTTGACTAGTTAGACTATTCTACAGTGGAGAGCTCCGAAACTTCATTTTAAGTTTGTTGAATATGCATATAAGGGACTTGAACATCTGATTACTTTGATATCTGTGAAGGTCCTGGAATGAATACCCTGCAGGTACTGAGGGCAACTGTTTTGATATGCATATTATACACTTATAGAATATAAATTTTGAACATTTTGAAAACACAAGTTGAAAGGAAACCAAGAGACATTCCCGAATCTGTTCAATAGAATGTTCTGATTCTCCTGGATTTTCTTCCTAAATGTGTTATCTCACAAATTCCATTCCCAGTGCTATCATGAAATTATCTTGTGCATCTCCTTCACTGAACTCCTTCCTCACATGCTCTTCCTTACAAAGTCCCTAATCTTTCTTACCAAAGCAATCTTCAAACTGGCCTTACCACACTTAACTGGACTAGCTTCATTCAATATTTTGCTGACATTCCAACCATGCAGCAGTTGACCCTTAGATTTTCCTACATGGTGTCTTATATAGGGAAAACATTTGAGCATTGTTTTTAGTAATTGATAGGAGTTTCCCAGAAAGACAGGAAGAACATATATAGAAACAGAGGAAACATGGAAAAGCAGAGGCAAGGTAACTTTCTATGGTTTCTATAATTTGTTGGCATTTAACTTTAGAGTGGGTAGATTTGAGACTGAAGACGTTATCAGATGCCATTAAATATCTTGTATGCCAAGCAAAGGACCTTAGTACTACCTTTTTGGGGGGCTGGAGAAAATATATCAGAGTTACCTTAGTAAGTGCCAGTAAGTGATTTGTCTTAAAAGATCTCTGATGGAAAAATGGAACAGAGATTGAATGAAAACCAAGTGAAGAGACAAAATGATCAATCTAAGGTAAATATATCTAAAGGTCTGTTTAATAAGGAAAGAGAGAAAGAAATGATAAATGTATTCTTTTTTTTTGATACTAGAGATTTAATCCACATATGCTTTACTATCAAGCTACATTCCAAGCCTTTTCTGTTTTTTGAGACAGGGTCTTACTAAGTTGTTTAAGGTCTTACTAATTGCTGAGGCTGGTCTTGAACTTGCAATCTTCCAATCTCAGCCACCCAAGCCTCTGGTATGACAAATGTGTGATACCATGCCCAGCATAAACATATTCTTGAGATAAATTCGATAGAGTTTAGATATTGCATAGAAGTAGAGAATGAAGGAAAATGAGAATCAAATTATTTTTATCATGTTTCATTCTTAGAAATCTGATTGGAAAATGGTTCCAGCAAATGACTTAGAGAACTTGGGAAAAATAAAGTTTTGTAAGTAGAGCTGTTTTGTGGAAAGTACATTGATATTTGTGAGTTATTATTTATCTGAAGTCTCTGCAAAATATGTTTTCTGTTGGACCCTTTCCAAAGTGATCAAAAACATATTTAAAGAAGTCTGGCTCTCCTCTCTGTAAAACTCTGTGGGAACTTATAAATCATTCTATATTTTGTAAAAGGCTTATGCTACTATTTCAAGAATCCAGAATCCCTCTGTTCCTGGCTCATTTGAGGTTACTTTTTTTCATGCAAAGGAGAAAACTGATATTCAAGTTAGATAACTCAAGCGTAAGACCTCCATTATCCATCATATCTCAAATTAGTGTAAATTCGACCATTTTATCAAGTTGAATTATCAAAATGCTTACCTGACTGGCTCAATCCTCTGCAGAAATTTCTTCAGAAATGCCTTCATTGCATTATTTTTAATGTTATGCCCTTGGCTTTTATTAAGGGTAGATTCAATAAGTGAACACATGAAGAATGATCCAGCATTGCTGATAAGTTACTGTTGAAGGCATTTTCCTTTATCTTGGTCTTTGTCGCTCATATTACTTTTAGAATTTAGTATTTGAAAACTTTGATTCTCATAAAAAGCAGGTTAGATATTTTGATCAGGGTATAGAAAGCATGTAACTCAGTATGGTTTTGCCCATATTCTCAGAGTTAGACTTTGTGACCAAAAATGCAAATTATACTTACATTAGCTTAACTTTAGCAAAAATGTCAAACCCATTGTTTTAGTCAGCTTTAATGTTTTTGTGACCAATATGCCCAATAAGAACAATGCAGAGGAGGAAAAATATGATTTTCATCACATGATTTATTTTTTATTTATATATTTACTTTTTTATTTATTTTCAATTTTAGCAGTGCTGGGGATCAAACCCATGGCATCACAGATGCTAGATAAAGCACTTTATCATTGAGATAAACCATGACATCCCAGGCTTGCAGATAATTTTTTTGTGTGCATGAAAATTTCAAGTATTTGATTTGTTGATTTTCCTTCTGAGTATATCAGTTTTTACCAAGCAACGCCATTTTAAGTTTCCTTGGTGCCATTATTTTAACCCACTAGTTTCTGTGTGTTAAAATATCTTAATTCAAATTTAATTTTTATTCTCTTAACTTTTATTCAATTAAAATTTTAATGTGTGAAATTTGAGTTATTGCTATTTTTCTAATGATTTTGTTATTTGTAATAAGGCTAGGTTTTTTTCAAGTCTTAATTAATAGATTATACCATTACTAAAAAATAAATTTTATTTAGTTATTTTGCTTACATAATTTAGTAGTGACAGTTTTACAGCAGAGCAAAATGGGTGAAAACTGTTTAACCCTAACACAACTGAAATGGTTGGTGACTTCAAAATATCAAGATGAGTGCAAATAAATAAAATTTTCCCAATTAAAACAAAAAGGAATATGTGGTTATTTTTTTGTTTATAGGAAAGCTAAATCAGCAATCCTTTAGAAGGTAATTTGGCTCTATCTATTTTTATTTAGAATAAAAATAAACAATATGATCCAATAATTTGATTTCTAGGAATCTTTCTGTGGATACAATACAGAAGTAGGTTAAAAACATACCTGCAATACTATCCTTAATAGCACATAGCAAAAATGCAGAAACAACTTCACTGTCTATCAAGCTAAGAAAAATAAGTAAATCGGTCAATTTATTTCTTCTGCAATATTCAAGAAAACAAAGAACTTGAGTTGTTTGAAAGTGGTTTTGTAAATATCTTTTTTTTGTTCAACACAATAGTTGTACCTATTTATGGTGTGAGTTGTGTTGTTTTGATTAATGTCTGCATTGTGTCCTGAACTAATCATACTGAAAAAGAGGTGGGATAGAGGGAGAGGGTGGTCAACTGGTATAATGAAACTGATTTTGTTGAAATGCTTATCTTGTGATGTTACATTGCTCTGACATTGGAATTCATGTGTCGTCTTCTCCAGAGCAGTGACTAATTCTTGCTTAATGCTTAGTAAATACCACTTGGTTGTACATATTCTGAGATCATGTTTGTAGTAACAATGGACACTTATGTAATACTTAGGTACAAGGCATTATTCAAAACTGATTAATTCTCATAGCAACACTTTAAGATAGGTGTCATTATTATGCCCATAAGGAAATAGAGACATGGAGATATTAAATTAATTATCTAAGATTATATAATTGGCAAACAGATTCAAGCCCAGGCTGTCTGAATGTACAGACATGATCTGATCTAGTATACTTTGCTAGTATCTAGTATAGTATTGCTCCAATAATCATTAAATATCAGCCATACACAAGCATCATTAGCAGTGTAGTAGTTAACAATCACAGAAAACTGAGTGAATGCACTAGGAATAAAGAAGTACTGAGATATGATCCTTCTAGATGTACTGAAACAGAGCAGAGGGAATAAAAGTACCTAAACCCACATGATTGGTAGATTTGGATGTCTCTTGACTAGCACAGCCTGAACACAAAGGCTGTATGGATAAACCATCAGTTCCATTTGAGTGGGATGAAAGATAGAATTGGAGTCATTATACTGCAGAGTTAGAGTGTAATCATTCTGTGATATATTCTGATGTGTAATAATTATTTCTTGTTATCTATTTTTCTGCAATTTTAGATATTCTTCAATAATAAAAGTAGACAATTGTATATAAATAAGAACATTAATGCTGAACTATGAAAGTACAGCATTTCAGTGTAGATAATATGGTAAAAGTGAAAAAGTGAAAAAGCATGACCTATTTTTATGTGCATACCTAGCACATAAAACAGTGTTGAATAGGAAATAGATGCAATTGAGAACAGATCATTGGAAATGAAATATGTCATAAGAATCATACACTATAGTAAACAATTATTCTGTCATGAAAAACATTTTTGTGATACTAATTTCAAATGAAAGTTTTCATATTTATCAATGCCACTTTTGGTATATAGATTCTAGGTAAGAAATCCCAATTACTATAAAGTTCATTGATCATAAGCATGGAAATAATTCCATTGAAGAGGAATTCTTTAGTATAATTAGAATAGGACACTGAATGTTCATTTATTTTCCAATTAAGTTCTATTTCATATTTTAAGTCATTTAACAATAGTACTCAGTAATAATTCTGAAAACGTTTTTTAACCTGTATTCCAAAAATCCCTAGAGGTCTATTGTGAAATTGCTAACATGAAATTTTTTTATCACAGGTAAAATATTTACATTTTCAACTATTTAAGAGTTTGATAAAAAATGCACTAACGTGGGCTTATGTTTTACTTCACACATATAACATGTAAGCTTTATATTAAAATTACTCCATCCTGGAACTTATTTTGTCTTTATATCTTGACATAACCATACTATCAGTAACCTGTGAAAATATTTTCTTATAAGTTAATGAAAACTTTTCACTTTATAGAACTGTGGTTTATAATATATGTAACAATTATTCCAAATAAATTAGACATTAATTAGGTGCTTACCATCTGAATTAGAGTGTTTTAGAAGAACATAACCAATAAAACATTTACATGCATTAGTGAATGTTAAACTGGGCTGACCAAAATACCTGACAAGAACAACTTCTAGGAGAATAAGTTTATTTGGAGCTCACAGTCTCGGAGATTCAGTCCATGGTCATCTGACTGCACTGCTTTGAGTCCAAGTGATGGCAGAAGTGTGTGAAGGAAGAGAGCTGTTTATCTCATGACAGTTGGGAAGCAGAGAACCCATGAGCCTCCAGGGACAAAATATAAACCCCAAAGGAGACCACCAGTGACCTACATCCTCCAGCCACATCCTGCCTGCCTACAGTTATCATCTAGTACAGCAATCATTTTAAATTAATAATCCTGGACTGGGGATATAGCTCAGTTGATAGAGTACTTGCCTTGCAAGCACAGGGCCCTGGGTTCAATCCCCAATACCACAAAAAAACAAAACAAAACAAAATAATAATCCATCAAGTGGATTAATCCACTGATTAGGTTATAGCTCTCATAATCCAATCATGAGCTTTGGGGGAACATCTCATATCCAAACCATAAAAATATATGTAATTATAAAAGTGTATTTATTGCATTAACTTATGTGATCAGAGACAGGATAATCCCACAGTGGCAATCTATATGCTGAAGAGTCACAGCGGTTGCTCTTACAACATCATAGCCTCATAATAAGAGGGACCAATGATGCAGCCCTAGTCCACAGCTGAAGCCCTGGAAGCTCCTTGCAGAACTGCTACTGTGAGCAATGTTAAATGTTAATGTTAAAGGACTGAGACAATTTGAATCTGATATCCATGGGTGATCTCAATGGACAAACCTACTGAATAAGAATCAAACTTGTACACACTAATGGGATTCCTTCTTCTGATTTCATTCCCTCTGGGCCCCCCAGTGCCATTGGATGGCACTGCCCATATTCAGGGTACATCTCCCTCCTCAGTTTGCTGTCTCTCATGACTTGTCTCTGGAAACAACCTCATAGACCTGCTCAGAGGTGTGCTTCACTAACTTCCTAGGCTTCCCTCAATCCAATCAGTTTATAATCAAGATTAACCATCAAACTTCTCTTCTGGTCTTTCTCCCATTTCTAATGGTCAGGCTTGGAGTCAGAATTCACAAAACCCATGTGAACATTAAATGGGTTCTCAGTTGAATATAATACTTTTTATAGCAGAAAACACACACACACACACACACACACACACACACGCATACACACACACAAGAAAAACGGTCTGTAGAGTTCAATATAATCTGGCCTCAGTAACTTTTGCGCTACTTTCCTACCATCCTTGCCCATATTTTACTTCAGTTCAACCATATTGCCCTTGTTGTCCTCTTTCCTGAACATGACAGGACCCTGTGTACCTTATAGATCTATACAATGAACTCACAGAAGCAAAGAATGGAATGGTGGTTGCCAGGAGTTGGGGTTTGAAGTTGGGAAATGAGGAGATGTTCATCAAAGGGCATGACTTTTCAGTGGTAAGATGAGTAAGTTCTGAGGATCTAATGTACAACATGATGACTATGGTTAATAATATATGCTATATACTTGAAACTTGCTGAGAGAGTAATCTAAAATGCTCTCACTACACCCACACACAAAATGTTAACTATGTGAGGTGACGGGTGTTTTAATTAACTTGATTGTGGTAATCATTCCCGAAGTGTATGGATATCAAATCCTCATATTGTACATCTTAAATCTGTCCATTTTTAATTTTTCTATTATATCTCAAATCTGGGGGTAAAAAGGTGGGAGTATGTGTCTGGAATCTAAACATTGGTAAGACTCTAGGGGTCTCTATATTTTAGGGTCCAGGCACCAGTTTCCTCAATCATGGTAGATTTCCCTCGTCTTTGTAGCACAGATACTAGTATTTTGTGTCACTAGGTATTGCTCTTTATTATGTTGCCTAAATTTTTTAATCTTTCAACATTTTCCTCTACCCTATTATTTGACCTTTAGGAGCTGCAGTGTACTTGGTGAAAGTCCAGTTCTACTTCACATCTGCCTCACTAGGCGGGTTCTCTGTACCCGTAGATGATTTGGCTTGCATTGATGCTCTACTTCTTGCCATTAGTGGGCTGCTGATGTGCTCTTAGGAAGATCCTTTGAGCCTTTGGATGAGGCGGATGGGCTCCAGTGGTCATCTTCAGTTCCCCTTCCCTACCCTCATCCTTATCCTATGCACACAGTGATAGCTCTGTGAGAAAGAATTGGCAGATGGAGACACAATTTATTTCTATTTGGGTTCTGATTCATTAGACAAGCCCATATACAACCTTTAGACATTCATTTAAATTATTTCAATATTGTGTATCCCAGTCTGTGGAAGATTCATTCTTTCTCCTAGCATATATAGTTGTAGCCAGTCATATGACTTATTTCTGGACTTAATTTACTTGGTTTTTTAACATCCAAAACATCCAATAGTTTAACAACTATAAAATTTTAGCCAGAATATTCTTTTAACTGGAAGCAAAATACCCATTGATAAAATTTACATATTTTCTTTGTTAACTCTCAGAGAAGTTTTAAAAATGTTATTGCTACTAAAATGAAAATAATTATAATTCTTCATACATAACAACATTCCATTCTGTGCATATTAATGGCTGAGAATGGAGTAATTGGTCACCTGCTTTTCCTTTCAAAGTGACTTTGTATATTGCTAAATGTGGTCAATTTAATGTTACCTTTTTCCATATTTAGTCCATTTTGTTTTATGGCACTCATTTATTTATTAAAGCAGCTATAAAGTGCTAAATAATAGGTGAGCCATTTACAGACTTAATTAATATTGATTCTCTAAATCACCTTATAGACATAGACCAGCATTTGCAGAAGTTGCGACCAGGTGGCAGTGCCAACTTGAAAATATCCGTAGTAGCTAATTATGGCTCTTAAATATTATGGGGTAGGAAATCATGACTCTGGGACAATATGTACCTTGTTAAAATATAACCAACTATTATTTAATTGTCTTTTGTTAAAGGAGGGCAAACTTGAAATTCCAAAAATGTAAAAATTAGAACATATTTATATGTTATCCTGCAGCATAATATTATTTAAGGAGTTAGAAAACATACATGTAGATGAAAATGATAAACATAATTAGAGAGGAAATCAGAGACAAGTAAATTAGGCATCAGGATGAATCACAAAAGATAGGAAATTCTTATTATCCTACCCTAATAATTACTATCCTATACTATTTTTTTTTTTTTTACATTATGAGAAATCAACTCTGAGCACTCTTACCTTTCACCTGAGTTTGCATGGCCTGTACTTGAAGTTGAAGTCATAGAACTAACCCATTGACTGTACAGTAGATGATCAAAGTTAAATTATTTTAACTCCCAGAATTTTTCATTGTTTCCCATAAGATGTGATTCTTAAATTTGTCGTTCAAATCAATCTTTTGCTTAATCTTACATTAAGTTCTAGATAACTGGTGTTTGATCAGTTATTCCTATTGATTAGAATATTATGTGAAGAATGTTCAATAGTTCCTCAAACAACTGGCAAGTACCCTAGAACCATAAGCTATTGAAATTTCAACTCTGTGACCCCAGATCTTACCAGCCAAGGTCTGACTGTCACCAGGAGATGTGTCCTATGAGTCCTTGAGACGGTCATATTCTAATTTTTGTCTCTCCACCCTTTCTGAGTCTTCCTTCACATCTGCTGGGGGTGGGGTGGGACATCATCATTCTCACTGACAATATTATGAGAATGCTAATTATTTCACAAGACTAGAATCCCTATGTTACCCCCAAATTTCAAGTGAAAAATTTCTCCTATAGTTTGTCCACAAGTGGAAAAAATAATGTGATCTGACTACATTCTCTCATACTCTGTTACCTCAGAGACTCAAGGGGACTCCTCTTGACCCTTTGTGTTCCCCACCCAGATCCTTCCTCATAGACTCCTTCAGCCTCCCTGTAGCCTCTTTTCCATGGGGTCAGACTTGAGAACATAGTTAGTTTAGGGCAAAATCATGTGTTTTTCATCCCCTGTATCTACCCTTCATTCATGTACGTCAAGAATGTTCACAAAAGTATCCTCTTCTTTTCTTCCACACTCAAACCAAAAATTTTCTTACAAGTCAGCAGCTATAAGTTGATCTCTCAAGTGCTGGTTCTCATGCACTTAGTGGGAAACATTTTGACCAGTTAAATTCTTTCAAGAATAACCTAGGATAATATACCTGCCTTCCTTTCATTTTAATGGATTCTTGAATTGTTCTTAAAATTGTTTCTTTCACCCCAATAGCAGGTCTTTTATTCTGACTTCACACATTCAGACCAATTTCATGATTTTATATCAATATCTCCCAATTTTTGCCATTCTGCAATAAAGAAGATTCTGTCTCTAATGTTGATTAAAGACATTTTGATTTAAATGTCTTCAGACCTAGCAACTCAATGCTTAAAACTATAGAAAGTGTTCCTGTAATCACAATTCTTTTTCAAGCAATATTATTCTCTAATTTAAAATAACATGTGCTAGCTTGTCATACAAAAAGCAATGATTTCAAACCAATTTAAGAAAGTTTTCCACATAAGTGCATTGGGCTGAAATACCTCTTCCTCTTCAAAGGCTTAACATAAGGAGCAACAGAGACACCTGGAGAGCATAATGGGTTCCTATTTGTTATCCATAATTTTTAAATACAACACACATACACATAGCATGCCTGACAGTTAATGGAAGCAAGTTCATGGAGGGGATTCACATACTGCTTATTTTTACACTTCAAAAAATAAAAATAAAGAAAAATCAAGGACTATAGCTGCTTTTTATGGCAAGAACTTTGTACAAGAAATCACTATTCTTTATTTCCTTTCTTGCCAACCTTAAGTCCTTAATAGCAAACCATACTCTTTCAAGTTTTATCATGGTAAAATGTGCTTTGTTTCTTGCTTTTTTTCCTCCAAAATTTCAAGACAATAAAATGAGCATAGTGCTATTTAGGCAGTGAAGAAAGAAAAATAATGTTGAGCTGCACCCCGAAGACATTTCTTTTGTATTATAATGCTTTTTATCCACAGATGTTAGTTGAAAATTGATATAATGGTGTTTCTTCTAAGTCTACCAGAAACAAAACAAAACAAAAAACATTTTTAAAGTAGAATAGATGTAATTGTATGTGATAAATGAGCCTGGTGGAATTGTACTAGAAACCCATAGGGAATAATTATCTATCAGTGACACCTGCAGAGGAATTATAAACAGCTGCAGAATTTGATTTTTGAACAAGAAAATAGAATAACGTAAAGATTGGTATTAAGAATTGAAAAGTTAGGAAACAGAATATAGAATGAGAAAAAAATGATTTAAACATGAGTTTAATCCAGAGATGATGAGATGAAATACAGTTACAGATGAATTTTTTAAATTATTATGGAAAAAGTCAATTAATGGAGAGGTAAGAGAAACATGTCATTGAAACTTCATACCCAAAATGTGACTATTGTTTACAATAAATGAGTTTGTATTTTTTTTCATTCTTATATGGGCTTTAATGCATAGTGGGTAGTAAGAAGATAAGATTTTTCATAAGAATACACACACACATATCTTCATTATCTGTGGTAGTTGGGGTTTATCAGGTTGACTTGAACAGTGACTATTAAACTGTTGTTTCTATTGGAGCTGGTAAGTTAGGTACCTGTGAGCCTCCTGTCACATTTCCATCAACCAACAATACATAACTATTTTATATTAGTTTCTGTTTGGCAATTTAATTGATATGCATTATTGTATCATTAACATTGAATGCACAGGAAGAACTGAAATTCTTACCTGAAAAAGGTATAAGATATGTGTATGTTCTCTATAAGGCACATCAAAGCCTTCTTGCAATTAGTACTAGACACCAATTCAGCACTACCCTAGGGGCCATTTTAAATAAAAGATAACCAACAAAATGCACACAATTGAAGAAACTGGCCCTAAATGTACCAAAAGCAACAATTATTTATATTATGTGAACTGAAACAAGAAGATAGAGCATCAAACTTTTGATTTAAGTTAAGAATACACTCATCTCAAAATTTTTATTGCTTATTCTATGGTCTGAATGTTTGCAGCCCCACCAAATTCCTATGTTGAAATCCTAACCCCCAAGAGGATGGTATTAGAAGATGGGACCTTTGGAAAAAGAGCACTCATCAGTGATACCAGTGCTTTTATAAAAGAGGACCAAGAGAGATCCTCTTCCCCATTCACAATTTAAGAACACAACAAATAGGCTGCATCTATGACCCTGGAAGAGAGCTTCCAACAGGCACTGAATCTGCTGGCACTTTGATGTAGGACATCTCACCCTCCCCAATGCAAGAAATGAATTTTTGTTGTTTACAAGCTAATTGGTTTGTAGTATTTTGTAGTAGCTCTAATGGCCTAAGACAGCACAAGTCCTCAAAAAACTAAGAAAATGCATGAGCATTGATTTGGGGGTTAATTTTATTGAGTAGGCAAATTTAAAAATATAGAATCTACAAGTAATGAGCATAGACTGTACATTTTCCCCAAGGGAAAAAAGAAAAAAAACACATAGGAAAAATATAGGTAGCCCTTGGTGATATAGATATTTTTATATGTTTACTCGTTTCTTTTTATTATTGTTGAAGGCTCTTGAAGTAAAAAATGCTCTCAGTGTTTGGAAAATAGCCTAAAGAAAGTAGACTGTCAAACACTTGTTGAAAAGGACCATGGAATATGGGAAAAAATGTTTGCTGATATTTATTTTATGAAAAAAAAATCCCACAACTTCTTCTGTTTTTTCTTTAGAAACATGAGTCAGCAGTTTTATTGAGACATTAAAAAGTAAGGTCTATTATATCCATTGTACAAATTCAAGAAATTAAACCCCTATCTCTCACAATATACACAAATCAACTCAAAATGGATCAAAGACAAAACTGTAAGACAGAAAACCAGGAAACTACTATAAGAAAATATAGAGGAAATGCTTCAGGATATTGGCCTGAGCACAGTTTTTTTGGATATGACCCTAATAGTACAGCAATAGAAAGCAAATTAACAAATGGGATTACCTCAAACTAAAATGATTCCATATAGCAGAGAAAATATTCAACAAAGTGAATCAACAAGCTATTGATTAGGGAAACCTATTAATCTGACAAGGGGTTAATTTCCAGAATACATAATAATAATAGAAAAAAAACAAACAAATAAACAAAACAAAACAAAACCCCAATCTGCCTAAAAAACATGAAATAATAACATGAATAATCTTTAAAGAGAGCAATATCAAAGATTTGAGGTAAAATTGTGTTTGAAATTTATTAAGGAAAATTAAATTAAATACTGTGAAATTATTGTTATAATTAGCGAAAAGTTACAATAGTATGTTAGTCAGCTTTCTATTACTATAACAGAATAGCTGAGATAGTCTACTTATAAAGAGAAAAAGACTTATACTTGATCACAATTTCAGAATTTTTAGTACATAATTAATTGACCCTGTTTCTTTCGTACCTTTGGAGAGGCAACACATCATGGTAGGAGTGGGTAAGGGAGAAAAACTCATTATTCTATGGCTAGGGAACAAAAACAGAGAGAGGAAGGGCCTTAGAGGATCCTACTATCTGCTTTAAGGGAATAGCCTCAGTGATCTAAAGGTGTTCCATGAGGCTCCACCTCCTGATGTTACCTCTCTGGGAACCAGGCCTCCAACACATGGGCTTTCATGAGAAATTCAAGATCCAAACTAGTGCAAACGGTAACCATTAAATATATTTCAGTTAAAAATCATAAAATTCTTGGTCAGTAAACTCATGGGCCCATTTACATATCAAACAGCAAAATAGTACTAGAAAAAATAACACAATGAGAGTAGCACCTGAGAAGCCTGTCTATCTGCATTTCAGTTTCAGTTTGATATCTGGATTAAATAACAGAAGTTCAGAGATCAAGAAGGATCTGTATTTTTGTAAAGCCTCTGAGGTATGAGATGATATAATCAGTACTATATTCTTTAATTCATGGTTGATTTTTGCATTTTAAAATGATAGTATTTGGATATTTTTTCGATATTTTACAATGGCTTCTCAAAACTCTCCAAATATTCAAATCATTCCCTTTTCCCTCAATTGTGTGTAAGCCTGTTCCATTTTCTCTATATTAATTGGAAACTGATCTAATTATATTAAATCATCATTTGGGATTTATGCCATTTCTATATCATATTAATAGACTTCCTGTAATTTTCCTTTTTTTCAAATATTCATGGTTTCACATATACTCTCCCAAATTTCATCTATCTCATTTTATTATTCCACATTTTTGCCTGACTTTCAAACAGCCACAAAAGTAAACCATTTCATCTTACAGTTCAGTATTAATGGCCACAATCTGGTCCCTTTGAAATCTTGCGCTTAGTTCATCTGTGAAAACAGAATGCTCTACACAAATAGCTAAGAACCCATTCAGGACCTAAAATATCATGGTGTTTCTTAGACATGGTTGTAAATTCTATTTTTACTAAATTTATTTTATATTGTAAAGTTCCAGAAAATTTAGGTTCATCTGCAAATTTATTTTCTTACCAAGAAGGAACATTTTTTTTAAACAAAACTTTTTACACAAAGCATTTTTGAAAATAGTGGTCTTTCTAAAATATTACTTTTAAACAATCCCACAATTTCTTCATTTTATATAATGCTCAGCATCTTCCATATCACTAATTCTATTTTATTATTCTCATTTTCTCACCTCAGGTTCATCCTTTGCCCTTTAAACTGTAAATTGTTTTCTATTATGCAGACAATTTCATCTTCTTTTTCGTTCCAATGCCCATTTTATTTTCTGTCTGAATGTTCAAGTTCATTGAGATACTTAAGAGTATAAGAGTATCTACATAGATGTTAGCTGTATTTAAAAATAATGAAATTTTTAATTGTAAATCTGCATAGCTTCTATATAAAAGGTCTGGTTATAGGATTCAAATCTCATGCTTTCCTATTGTAATTCTCCCATGACTGAATCAAGAGATCCTTTCCCATCACTGCACTGATGTTCCTTAGTCTGATTCTTATTACCTACATTGAGTCTGTAGAGAGAAAATTCTCATCTGAGTGAGAAACATCCTTCAAAATAATTTGAAATACTCTATTTTTAAAATATAACTTTCAAAAGCTTTTATTGAAGTTTCAAACAGTCTATCCTCATTTATAAACGATCATTTTGGTACTATCCACGAAGTGCTGAAGTGATGATGTTTCGTATTTTACTGTGAGATCAAAATTGTAATGGATTCCAATAGTTTAAAGACACTATAAAGTGAACACATCAAGAAAGAAATTGCTTCTGAGCTGAATAGACACATTTTTTAAAAAAAATCAGTAATATGTTCTGTAGGAATGTTCTTGCAGTTGATCCAGCTGATTGAGATGGCTACAAATGTTTTCTGCAAAGAATAAATACCTATTACAGAAACGCCTGCTATTTCTTGGTTGTGTATGGCCATAAAACTGATAAGAAATGTCCCTAGTCTTAACAAAAATTTTATCTAGTGGCTATTTTTTCTATTCAAGTACAACTTTGCACTGATTATAAATAAGACAATAAGCTATCAACATTTTTACTACGATGTTGAATAACTTTAATCAATCCAAGTTAATTAAATGCTATAATGAATTATTTTTCGATATTTCCACAGACTTATTTTATAAGCCTCCTCATGGGACAATATTTTTCTCTCAGTCTGTTTTCTTTTGCTCTAACCAAATAACTGAGATAAGGTAATTCGTAAAGAATGTAAGTTTGTTTCACTCATGATTCCAGAGACTGGGAAATGCCAAACATTTGCTTACCATCTGCTCAGGATTTGCCGAGGGTCTTCTTGATGCATGGTAAGATGGTGGAGGACATCACATGGCTGGACAGACAAAGTAGATTTTGTCTCCTCTTCTTTGAAAGCCACTAACACCATCCTGGTGCCCCACTCTCAGTATCTCATCTAACCTTAATTATTTCCCAAAGGTCCCACCTCCAAATACTATTAAAATATGAATTTGAGCATTAAGTTGCTAACACATAAACTTTTGAGGAGCACATTCAAAACATAGTACCTGAAAGACTGAAATTTATGTTGCAGAGTATTATTATGTCAGAAATCTTTACTTAGTAATGTAAAGATTTTATTTTTTTCTACTTTTGTGGGAAATTTGCAGGGTCAAAATGATTATTCTGAAAAGGAATAAGTAAAACACTGAAAAGAATGAAATTTTGCAAAAATAAGTTTAGTTTGGGTTTGGGGGTAATTATATGCATCACACATAATTTGTACACAACAAAGTAAATGCTTTTTGTATTTTGAAAAGATAATTACAAACTATATAATAAAGCTTTTAATTTCAGTAGTTTATATAATGCTTTATACCTTGATTTTCTCCACAATTTATTTTGGTAAGTACATATACAGTGTGTGTGTGTGTGTGTGTGCGTGTGTGTGTGTGTGTGTGTGTGTGTGTTAATTAAGAGACATTCCTTCTTCGATCTTGAAATCTCAGAAAAGTGTTTTATTCTGTTAATACAATTAATTCTAAGGCTGGAAATGTGGCTTAGTGGTACAGTACTAGCCTAGCATGCCTTAAACCCTGGGTTCCATCTCCAGCATTGCCAAAAAAACAAAACTCCCCACAAACCTACAATTAGTACCATATATTATGAATATTTTTCAATACATGCACATTCCATTTTATTGTACTTAAATTGGATTTTGAAGATATCATTTGCACATGATAATGGCCTAATTCAATTTTATCAGAACATAGATTAGCCCACTGAACTTTCTGTGAATGGAGATCCATATTGAAAATAAGTGAAAATAGTTTATGAAATGTTTTTGTCTACTACAGATATAGTGATTTATTAGGATATTTTATCAAATATTTTTCTGTACCAACACATCTGAAGGATTAAATAGTTCCCTTTGGTGATTTTCAATATCATTGAGAAGGAAGAGAAATTTTAGCTCTTCAATGAGGGAATATATCAGAACCTTGACCCCATGGTGTGGGGTGGGAGATGGGGTTGGGCAATAGGATTCAGATTGCAGATAATTCTCTAACACAACATTGTCCTACCCTGTTCCCCAACATTTTGTGTAGGTCTTGGATTAACTCATTCTGTTAATAATTATTTACCAATATTTTATGATACTTATCAAACATTTGTAATGTGCCAGATATTGACAAAATTTTGCACATCTTATTTTATGTAATTCTCATAACTACACAAGGCTCTAGATATTCTTATCCTCAGACAGTTGAGTAAATTGAAATATTAAATTACACATTCCTGTTGGGCATTGTTAGATCTAGAGCTCAAAAAGGAACCTAATGACATCAGATTTGATAATCTCAATTACTATTATTCTGTTCTTTCATTGCTTCAGTGTGGTATTAAACACATCTTAATGAAATCATTTATTTGAAGAATATACAGTGGGATTTCTGCATCCAAAAATGTGATAGTAAAGAAAAAAGATATTTTCTAAAATGAATACTAGTGTGCATCTAAAAAAAGCAATTGATTTATCTACTACAGTGAAAGTGCTATATATTATTGGTATTAAAATATTTTCTGATAAAATACGTGCATCCCCAAATAAAATTTGTTTCATTTTTACTTTATTAATTTAGTTCATTTTATTTCTCCAAAACATTTTACATGATGAATATTGATACATTTAGTCAGGAATTTTAAGGATCAAACCTAATGATAGTGAAAACCTAGTACCAATATATACACACAAATAAGCAGCAAAGTTGAAACAATCAAATATGAAAGTTAAGTCTTAATATCCAGGGAAGTTCACTCACACTTTACAGTGACCTTTGTAACACTTCCATAGTTTTGTTCTTAATGAATCTGCTATTTTTTTTTTCTGTATCATACTGCTTGGTGTTGATAGAATGTGCTTCAGGGTTATACCAAATAATGATGAAAATCAGCTATTTGTAAACTAATGCTACTGACATTTCTTTCGTTTTTGCTTTGTCCTAGGTTGTTTCTGTTCTTCAGACATTAAATGCTTATATCTGTTTCATTTACTGCTTATGCTTTCTGACTACATTCATCCTAAAATGTTGTGGCCTCTGCTTTATCCATTTAATATAAAGGCTTCACCTCATAGAAAATGGCAATTCCAGACTCTTTAGCCACAGCATGATGTTGTTAAAAAGCAAAGAACTGAAATTTTTATGATTCATTGAACTGTGTAGAGACATAAACAAGAAAATTTAGGTTAAGAGTTAATAAAATACTCTTTGGGAGACTGGATTCTCTTATTTCAGAAGATTCTTTTAATATAAGTAAGACATAATTGTTCTAAATGGACATTTAGTTTGGTCTCTGTAACATTTTCCCTAAAATATGTCTTTCTGTACAAGATATAAGCAAAACTGATAAGTAGTGTATTCTAAGTGTATTTATGGATCAGGAACAAAAACAATATATTCGTCTCAAAGTTACAGTTACAAGGGAAAGTGTAAATGGTTATTCATTTGGGACAAAGCGTTTTTTTTTGTTCTAATAGTAACATACATATTGTGTGCATAGTGTCTTTAGGACATCAACTCCTTTCACATAAAACTCTGAAAAATTGCACTTAGCAAATAAGAGAAACAAGAGAATGAATTATTTAGTAAGTTACTTGTGCAGGCAATGGTGTAATAGATAGAACACTTCTTGACAGAATTATGCATTAATTTCTGTAAAATCATAACAAGAGTATAAGTAAATATGGTCTATTCATTCTAGCTGATAGATAAATTTCCATATGTATTTATAACTTTCATTGTTCCCATTATAGGTTTAGAACATCAAATAATAGTCTCCTACAAAACTATGCACTATTTTCCCAAACTTCTAGACATTTAAATATGCAGGCAAAATGAAAACAACAGCAAAAATTCAATTCAGTATCTTACCCTTCATATGTTGTCTGAAATCCATTTCTAAATGAGATTTTTTTGTGTTCGTAAGGAAATGTAATGGCTTTATCATTTCACAGAAACATCAATGAAATTATCTCAGGTTGAAGCAAACAGCCATAAAAGCTCAATGTTGCCAATCAATTGAGCTTTGCATATTTTGGCATGCCATAATAGGTTAAAATTTCCACCAGTATGACATTCAAAAACAAAATAAGAGTATTTAAGATCAGAATAATTTGAAGAAAAAGAAGCATGAGTGAATGAAAAGATAAATAATAAACAGAAATAGACGACTGAAACAAAAATTTCTTGAGAAAGATTGATACATCTGTTAAATCCCTGAGTGTTTCAGAGAACAAGAAAGAAAAATTACAAATTACAATAGTTTGGATGAAAAAGAATATCTATAATCTCAGTGGTATTACAGTGATACTGGTTTATGCAAATGAATTCAAAATCTTACAGAAACTATTTCCAAGTATCTTAGCAATGTCCCAAACAAAGATCAAGAACAGTACATATATGAATATACCATAGTGAATCTTACCATCATGTATATCCACAAGACACTAACTAAAAAAAACAACAACTACAAATAGCAGAAAGATCAGTAGAGTAGGGAAAAGGGAACAGGGGAGGGAGGAGGAAGAGAAAGGGGAAGTACTGGGACTAAATTAGAACAAATTATATTTCATGCCTTTATAATTATGTCCAAATGAATCCTATTGTCACGTATAATGAAAAAGAACCAATAAAAATTAAAAGAATGTAGTAATGCAAATATATCCAGCACCAATAAAATAAAATTCTAAATATCTTCCATGTAATCAATGTTAGACATGCAAAGAAGCAGGAAAATCCAATGAAGTGAAAAAATTACCTTTTACATCAGTACTGCACAAAATAAAATAAACATGTCTAATAAAATATGTTCAAGATATATATGAGGAAATCCATAAAACTTTAATGAATGAAATAAAAGAAGAGCTGAATCATTGGAGAAATATTCCATATTAATGAACAGGAAAACTCAATATCACCAGAACATCAGTTCATCCCATCCTGATCTATAAATTGAGCTCAGTATCAATAAAAATCCCCCAAACTATTTTGTGGCTGTTAGAAAAAAAAATTCTAAAATTTATATCAATCAGCAAAGAACCCAGAATATCCAGCACAATTGTACTCCTTTGTATTCACACAAAGGAGTTTAAAACGTGTCCACATGTAAACCTGCATGGAGATATTTGCAGTAGACTTATTATTAATTGTCAAAATTTGGAAGCAACCAAGATGTTCTTTTCATAGATGCATAGATAAAGAAAATGGTGTTTGTGCATCTAGACAATGATGTTTTACTTGGCAATAAAGATAAATTAGCTAGCATGCCATTAAAAGGGGAGAGATATAAATATTACTCAGTAAAAGAAGTCAATCTTAAATAGCAATGCACTTTGTGATTTCAAATAAATGATATCCTGGAAAAGGCAAAATTAGTAGACAGTAGAAAGATTAGTTGTTACTAGGTGTTATGTGGGGGGAAGAAAGGATGAACAGGTAAAACACAAAATTTTTAAGGCACTGACACTCTTCTTTGATGCCTCAATAGTAATTGCATGTTGTTATACATTTGTCCCAAACCATTGAAAGCACAACACAAAGAGCAAACCCTAATGTAAGCTCTGGATGTTAAGGAATAAATGGTCAGTTTATGTTCATTGATTGAACAATGTACCATCCTATTGCTGGGTGTTGATGGCAGGGAGTTTTTTTCTTTTCTTTCTTTGAGTGAGAGATGTAGGAAATATATAGGAAATTTCTGCATTTATGTACTTAAGCACAATTTTGTTGAGAAATGAAAACTCTCCCAAAAAATATCCTGTTAAAAAAATGGAGGGGTGTGGAAAAAGAAGAGCTCCCATACACTGATACACTGCTAGTGGCATTATAAATTCCTACAGCTAATAAGAGAAATAATATGGAGAGTTTTTTAAAAATCTAAACTAAGAAGTACCATTTGATCCAGCAATCCCACTACTGATGTACCCAGAGAAAATGGAATTAACTCAAAATCCATGAATGGACAAATGGATAAAGAAAATATGGTATACACTCACAATGAAATACCATTTAGCTGTAAACACCCTGAAATCCTGCCACATGTGATGATATGGATGAACCTGGAGAACACTATGTTAAGTGAAATAAGCCAAGCCACAGAAAGACACTATTCTATTATCTCACTTGTGTGGAAGTTAAGAGTTAACCTCACAGAAAGTGAGAGAATTGACACTGGGGAGAGCTGAGGACAGATAGGGAAAGATCAGTCAATGGGTACTGTATCCCTCTTAAGAGAAATAAGTTCTGGTGTTCTGTTGCAAAGCAGTGTGAATGTCATTAATAATAATAATGCATCATATATCTCAAAATAGAGGATTTGAAATGACTTCAACACAAAGAAATGATAAGATTTAAAGTGATATAAATGATCATTGATCATTATCCAATAAATATAAATCAATCAAAACATCACACTATTCTTCTAAAATTTATAAACATTAAATGTTATATACTTAAAAAAAAAGAGAGAACAAAAGAAAAGGGTGTCTATGCAATGCTCAAAGTCTAGCAAATTCAATTAATCAATAAACAAAGTTGTTTTAGTCAGTGTTTTTTGCTGCTATGACTAAAATGACCAGACCAGCAGACCAGCACAACTGTAGAGGAAGAAAAGTTTACTTAGGGCCTCACAGTTTCCTAGCTCTCAACCCATAGAAAGCAGGTTCTGTTCTTCGGGGCTCCAGGTAGGGCAGAATATCATGGTAGAAGAGTGTGGCAGAGGGAAGCAGCTCACGTGGTAATCAAGAAACAGAGAGAGTCCACTGGCTAGACACAAATATATTCCCAGAGCCACAACCCAATTCCCACCTCCTCCAACCACACCCTACCACTTCAGTGACCACTCAGTTAATCCCTGTCAGGGGATTACATCACTGATTGGGTTAAGGCTCTCACAACCCAATCATTTCTCTTCTGAACTTCCTGCATTGTCTCACACGTGAGTTTTTTGGGGACACCTCACATTCAAACCATAACAAAAGTTATCAGATTTAATTCCCCCCTTGCCATTTTGTTTTGTTTTGTTTGATTTTGTTTTGTACCAGAGATTGAACCCAGGGGTACTTAACAACTGAGTCACATCCCCAGCTCTTTATTTTATAGATATGTTTTAAAATTTGGAGACAGAGTCTCACTAAGTTGCTTAGGGTCTCCTTGAGTTGCTGAGGCTGGCCTTGAACTTGTCATCCTCCTGCCTCAGTCTCTTGAGTTACTGGGGTTTTGAATGTGTGCCACCACACCTGGCTTAAGTTTCTAAAAAAATGTTAACCTTAATAAAACACTTAAAAGGTAAAATATAAATTATTTTGAATTTTGTAACTGTTGTGGTAGAATTTATCTTTTGATAACGTTTGATCTACACTGATTCATTTTAAGAGTGCAAGGTAGTGCAAATTCACTCGAGTTTTGTTAGAATATGTGTCACTATCCAGTGAGAAGCTCTCTAAGTATAGGAAATGCAGCATATACTAGATACGGTATAATTAGAGTTGTTAACTCTAAAAATAAGTGGATTTCTGGTTTAAGTTTAGAATTCAGAGATTGTGATGATCTGTGTAGCCTATACACAAATTACAACAATACTTAAAATATTTCATGCAGTTGGCATTGGTTATAAATCAGCTAACTTAAACAGCCTTGGTAAGGAGGAAGGGGAACAAAAGTAATCAGGAAACGTGGTGAAAACAAAACAGTATTTTTATAGACTGATTGATGAATCAGGATAATTTCATATGGTTGCATATTTCATCTCACCAAATGTAAGAACTAAAGGATAAGGAAACAGCAGGAGTACTCTTTTCGTTTTACTTGATTCCAACTAAAATAAAAACCATTTCTAAACTCAAGTCCAGAAAGTGTGGGCTTGTGGACATTAAGCACCTCACAACCCAAATTGTTTGTTCACATTTAACCCAAATTGAAGGTGATGGAACAAAAAAGACAGTGGAAACTCATACCAGAATTCACTTACTTCTTTTGCTTCTGTGACATGTGTTTGACTTATTCATCACCCCTGGTTCTGCTGTGGAATTCACAAGAAGAAAACTTACAGCTCTGTTTCTTGCAGCAGACCAATGTGGCACATGATATTGTTTACTCTTATTTACTTCCTTTGAGACTGTTGGACAACCTAGGAAAACTTTGTATGTATGTGGAAGCAAAGTCAAGATTCAAACAAAGTTGAGTTCAATTTACAGCTTTATTCCTTTATGGTTAGATTTGAACTCATGGAAGTGTTCTACTTAGGGTGATGCACATAGTGTTGTAAAAAGTGAGTGAAAAATCTTTACTAACAGGCTTCTGTCTAATGATGACTAAGTTCCACTATAGGAGACCACAGGAGTACTGCGGAGAATGAGTCAACCTAATATCCAAGATGAGTGGATTTCTGTCAGATTTGATTGTTTTTACCTATAAACAATTAAGATACTTCTATAAAAGAATTATTTATATTTATAAAATGATATGTGGAATAAAATCATTGGCATATCATCATCTTATTTATCTATCTGATCCATTTTCTTCTGATTCTATTGCATCTGCTTCTGTATTTAATAAATGTAAATTTAGGAAGACCAGACCAACATTTCTTTTGAGGACTGTGAATATCATAATGCATAATGTTTTTCATCTATGAGGAAATCCTTGATTTACTCTCAATTTGATAATAACAATCTTTATCTTAATAGTTACAAAGAGGAAAGTCATTCTTACTTGGGTTTTTTTCCACATTATTTGGACAGTGTTACAGGAAACATTATTTGCCTTGAGAACTGTATTTTTAAAGAGCATGAGAGTTCAGCCTGGTAATAAAAATTTATTACTGTATACATTTCAATACCTTTTTGGTTCATCAGTTTTATCTGAGATTTGAAGAATCTTTGGGAGATAACATTTTCATTATGATTTCAATATAATTGTAACATTTATTGTGATTACTTCCCTTTAATAGTCATTTTGGAAGCAGTCACCACATAACAGTTTATACATTTTACTAATTTTAGTGCAACTCTATTTTTAGGGTAAAGGTTTTATGTTACCATGGTATCTATTCATAAAAGTTACTGTAAGGCTATAACCTTTTCCCACATAGCAACATCTGCATATTTATTCCCATAAATAATTAATATAAACAGTTTGTTCAGGAGTTAACAGGCACTAACCTATGAATAAATACAACAACATAGGAAACTTCTTTCTCGGTGGAGCTTTCTGAATTTTATGGGATTTATAGTCATTCATAGTAAAAGTTGCTTTTCCTGTTTATTTTTCACAAAGGGAAATCATTTAATAACACTTAAACAGTTGGAATCATGAATCAAAAATAAAATGTTTAAGAGATTGGGATAAGACCACATTTATCTTGCCTTTTCTTGTTCTGTTTTTTAACACTCAAATGCAAAAGTCTGAACTTGTAACAGAAGACACTGCTTTTTTTTTTTTTTTTCTGTACTGGGGATTTAACCCAGGGGGACACTTTACCCCTGGGTTACCCCAACCTTTGTTTTGTTTTGTTTTTAAGTTTGAGATAGGGTCTCACCAAGTTCTGATGACTCAATATTTTTAAATGACTCAATATTTTTAAAATGAGCAGTGGCTTAATGATAACACTTAGCAATTTTTAAACACATAAAAGTATCACTTTAAATGAAAATATATTGCAAATTAAAAGCAAGTAATAACTTTTTGTTTTACCAGATTAAGAAAGTTCAATAAGATAAAATCATGTTTCTCAGAGTGTGGGATAAGTAATACTTTCATCTAGTTTTGACATAGTGAGCATTTAATAGCTACCAAAATTATAACTTGTCATATACTTTGACACAGCAATTCAAGTATTAGGAATATTTTCACATATAATTTCGAACCCACAGGCTCATGCGTATAAATAAGTAGATAAAATGCCATTCACTGCAATAGGCTTTTAGTAACAATATTATAAACAAATTTAATGTCCATCAACAGAAATCTGCTGAAAGTATTATCCATGAACTGGAATGATATAAAACAAAGCAAAACAGACTAAAACAAAGAGGCACAAAACATGTGCCTACTGACGTTGAGATAAACCTTACTCTTAAAACGCTAAGTGATAAAACAACTTCTAGACCAAGATCTATGACCTGTAGCATCAGTGATGGAAACAGGAAAGGAAAAGAGGAATGATAATTATTGTATTCATAGGCAAGCAAACTCTTCCCCTCCCCCACCCTATTTTATTTTGGTACTAAGGATTGAACCCAGGGATGCTTTATCACTGAATTACATCCCCAATCATTTTTAAATAAAAAAAAAATTTTTTTTTGATAGGATCTTGCTCAGTTGCTTAGAGCCTTGGGAAATTTCAGAGGCTGGCCTCAAATTTGAGATCCTCCTAGCTCAGCCTCCAGAGTCCCTGGGATTACAGAACTGTGACACCATGACCCTCTACAGGAGTAACTTCTTGCTCTGTGGTAACTGATATCGAAATTTGGATCTCAGGGGACAAAAGTTCACTAAGAGATTTACTTTTCAATCCATAAACACCTATACAGTTTGAATTTCAATTTACCTGTACATTTATTAACTCTTCTAAAAATCCAGAACAATTTAAAATACATTTATAACATATAAACCTGGTTGACTTTATTTGAAACCAAGCCTTAATAATAACCAAAGGATTTTTATTCTATTTGAATTTTAAAATAATTATATTTATAAAATTTATCAAATACAAGCATTAGCTAGCAAAATAAAATATCGATTTAAAAAGTTTCTTTAGATTTCATGAAACCAAAGTACTACAGTATTGGGAGTGTACTCTATGTTCAACAAATAAATAACAACCAGTGGTAACAACCCGAAGATTCTTTGAACTACTAATGTATATGTCCATGTTTGAGTCACCTAGAAAAGAAGATCAGAAATTTCCATTCTTCTTAATAAACAATTCCTGGACATTTTTATTATTTTATAAATAACATCTGACTTTCAAGAATATTATTTACTTAAATGGCATAGACAGATCATAGAGCTAGAATAAGATTCCCTTTTGAAGTTGTATAACTTACAAAAAATTACCTTTTGATCTATCATCTATCATCTATCTATCTATCTATCTATCTATCTATCTATCTATCTATTTATCTATTTATCAATCTATCTCTCTATCTATCTACTTTCTCCAACATTTGAGAAATTAATTGAAGCTGAGCTTTATGGTCAATATTATTACCTTAAATTGTATATTTTACTTAGTAAACCTTTAATAATATGTATGTTTTTGTTTACAACTGAGTTTTTGTCATTGATTATACAAAAGTGATCAATTTCAATACAAATTAACACACTTCTGTGTTAATGTATTTCAAGTGTGTGTGCATATAGTCAACCTGGAAATTGAATTTCATTTGAAAGCAGAAAAAAAAGTTATCACTTCTCAATGAAGTGTTTATGAATATGTAAATGTGAGGCTAAATTAGAGTATAGAGATTTATTTTCTGAGATATCTTTAATTACCTGAAAAAGAAAACAAGCAATATTATCATTTGTAAGGAAAAAATAACAGTCTGCCATAAAAAAAATAAATAATAAGAGTAGATTTTTAAAACTATATCACATTATTAAACCAAGTGAAATACAATATGGAAATACTAAGGAACTTGGGAGACCTAGATCACCTGTAGTTTAGATCCTCTTTCTAATTACCTATATGACTTTATTCTTTTCTGTTAGTTGGATGCTCATTGGTTATAATAATATGTACCCTACCTCCTTTCAGTAATGACCAAATAGGGAAGTATACATGGAAGTTGTTTTGAGAGTTTCAAAGAAGCACAACTGAGCCCATTATTGTCATAATTCTGGAAGAAGTTTTGTTATTTGAAAGCCACGATGAATAAAACAATCCAAGTAATTAAAATAGATTCTCATCAGTACTTAATAATATATATGCAGTTCTGAAAAGCTTGTCATTTGTTATAATGGAACAAAAGAGGGAAGCTTGGGTTCAGTATCTTCCTGACACTGGAAAGGAGAAAACATGAGAGATTCATTAAATACTTTGAAAGTGAGAGAGATTTTGATGAATGTCTCAGTAACCTATTTTCTCTTGTACTATAAAGGTACTCTCAAATTTCCATTCATCTTGGGAAAAAAGCGTTAAGTTTGTTTAACTTAGTAAGGTTGCTTTTTTTTTTTTTTGGAAGGAATAGCTACTCATTGTCCTTCCCAGTTCTTCTTGGATGATTTGGATCAAGCTGTACTCTAATTCTGTCCATCGGTAGCAGCAACAGCTGGTTCTCCTCCCTCTGATGGAGATGGCCGCCATTTCCTTTCCCATCCCAGCTGATGAGGGCATTTATTATTTATGATCATTAGATTACACTCATCCCTCAGCTTTTGGGCAGGTATACAAAAACAAATCAGCACATCAATCTTTTCCTCTGTGAGTTTCCAGTCTACAGATTCACACCTGCCTTTTCCCCGTATTTATTAGGCAAAAGCCATAATCCACAGATGGGCCTTGTACTGTGAAGGAAAGAAAAGAAGAGCAAAATTTGGAAGAATGAAAATCTACAGATCATTCCATAACCTTGCTCATATTTTGTAAAAAGAAAATAAAAGATCATTAGGACTTGATATTCTTTGATTATAATCATCATTAGCACTGTTTAGTTCTCTGTGAATTTTTTTTTTCTGATGGAAATACATTTGCAACTATAAATACTGGAGGGATAATTTGTATGCTCAAATTGTTTAAAGCACATGGAGGAAGAAAATCCTTTGTGATGAGGTAATGAAACAAAGAATAGTTCTTTGTTAGAACACTGACTAGCCCTAGCAGTTATTTGAGAAACTGGGAGGTGATAAAACATGTCCTTCACAAGGAAAATATATTAAAGAATTCCAAAGTAAATGCACCCACGTGACTCTATTGACAGAAATCCATGGCATCCAAGTAAAATATTATGCCACTTGTCAAAGTTTTTACAACACCTGGAATATTCTGCCACATATACTAAATCATCCTAATGTTTGGGTAAAGTTTAGATACTGACGTCATCGAGGAAGCAAACTAACTGAATTATTTGACCTTGTACATAAAGCATAAATTGCTATATACATATATGTGTATATGTGTATATGTATATAGCAATTTATGTATAATTAAGTTTAATAATCTTTGCAATATAATAACTTGAACCAACATAGAGGCCACATCTTTCTTTTAGGGCTCTATTGACAAGGCCACTATAAATGAATGAAAAGTAAAAATGGTATGGGTAAGGCCCTTTGAAGAGGGCATCATTTTCTGTACTAATGACAGATTTTAAATATATGCCCTCTGACATGGACGTCACCTGTCTTGATAGCAGTGACTGTGCCTTAAATTTCACTCACCAGATATAGAAATCTAGAGGAAAAAAAGTAGCTACAAGAGGGAGAAGAATTAAAGATGTTTAAATCAACACTATAATTATGTAGAAATAAACATAATTTATTAATTCTGATAATAGCCTCAATACGTCATGTACTTATTTTCCTGCTTTCAACTGGCTTATATTGAATTGAACAAAGTTTATAGTGAAGATAACCAAGGCAAAAACTATTAATCACAAGGAAATAATAGAAGGGAATTAACTTTAAGATACTTAATTTTCAATTGTTTAAAGTGGGTTAATCACATATAAACCTACTTAATTAAATTATAAGGATCTAAAGTTTCAAGTATTTGTTTCTATCAATTTATATACATTCATAATATATAATCTACATATTATATATGTGTATATACACATCTAATAATTGTATATATATCTACATGTATAGCAACATTATTCTTATTCATACATATTATTAAATATGTGTCTTCCTTCATATGCCTATCAAACTTACCTATCAGACAGGTAAAAATCTTAAAATTTTCAACTTGTTAAAAATGCTTGTATTATGAGTTATCCCAACTAAAATTTAACTCATTATTGAAAATAATCAGTTCTATATAGAAGATACTTTCTCATGAGACAGAATATACTCTGTAAATCTGCTACAATCACTGAATATAGTGAAATCTCTGCAAAGAATCCTGCTAATCTACCAGGATCATGTTTGCTAACAGTATTTATCTTATTACAGTCTAAACTAGAATGAAGGGAAATAGCATATAGTCATCTAAAAGGAAGATAGCAAACAATATAGGACAGGAATAATAGTTAACTTTACACTTTAACAAATTTTGCCAGTGGTCTTATACATGACTCTTGGGAGTAATTGTATTAAAAAGTCTTGATTTCCTTTTTCCTTTGTAGACAAGACTAGTTTAATTCCTTAAAATAAATGATTCTTAAAATATCATTCAAAGTATTATTAAAAACTTGTAGAATAAATACAGTAATACTAGAAATGCACAGAATCAGTAGTGGGATGCAGACACTGAAGAAGTAACTGAAACTAGCCATCCAGTAATGAGGAGCAAGAACATGTACTTTGGAAAAAGTGGATAAGAATCAGGCCTTCATTGAATCAAATGTAGTTGCTTTGTGGCTTTGGATAAGTTATTTAACCATCTGAATTAGAGCTTTCTTACTTCACAAAGGAAATGAAGCTGGGCGTGGTGGCCCACGCCTGTAATCCCAGTGGCTTGGGAGGCTGAGGCAGGAGGATCATGAGTTCAAAGTCAGCCTCAGCTACTTATCAAGGCCCCAAGCAACTCAGGGAGACCCTGCTCTAAATAAAAGGGCTGGGGAATGTGGCTCAGTGGTTAAGTGCCCCTGAGTTCAATCCCTGGTGCGGAAAAAGAAATGAAAATACTGGCTCTAACTGAGGTTCTGCAATTGAATCTACAAATTTTCATCATAGATTTTACTTTGTAGCCTAAATTGTCTGAGGATCTTAAGCAATGGTAACTTTTAAGTATAATTATGTCACTTTTGAAATATTATGTTGAATTGATCTCAGTTTGGCAAATGGCAAAGGAGTACCAAGGGTCTAATGGTAGAAAAGTATTTTAGAGATACTAGCAATGCTTTAATATTTTCTACCAATTTGATAAAATTCTTCAAAATATAAATAACTATAAAATATTAAATATTTGAAAAAAACACCATTCCTCACAGCCTTAGAAAATCATGAGAATATTTAATTTGGTGCTGCTTTTTATTATTATAATTATATGTAAAAATATATATATAAGATAAATGTAATATTACAATCACTATTATAAATTTTTTAAATTGATTAATTTGCATTTCTTTCCAACCATTGTTACCATTCATATTCAGAATATTTTCATTGTCTTAAAAGGAAAATTAATATGCATTAAACTATAACTATCTCCTCAGTTTCTGTCAACCATCATTCTTTCTTCTGTGCCTAAGAACCTGGCTCCTTTAGTTATATTTTTATTTAGCATAATATTTTCAAGGTTCATCCATTCTATAGCAGGTGCAAGAATTCCATTCATTTTAAGGCTGCATAACATTCCTTCAAATGTAAATACCACATTTTGTTCATTCATCTTTCCATGATGATTTGGTTTCATTCCACTTGTGGACAAAAGTTTTTAGTGCTGTTATGTACATTCGTGCATCTGCTTGAGTTCCTTCTTTTCTTTCATGTATATCCCCAGAAGTTGAATTACTGGATCATATATGCTATGCTCTGCAGATATGTGTCCCTCCACAATTCACATGTTGAATGTAAGATCCAAGGTGATGGTATTAAGAAGGGAGGCCTTTTAACAATATTACATCTTCCATCCATTAGCAAAGGATGCTCTTCCATATATAAGGGTCTTTCCTTTGTTTCAGCAACATTTTAAAATTAGCTAAGCTTGCAGTTTATTCCTAAGTATTCTTTTTCAATGATATTAAATTAAATTGTTTTCTTAATTTCCTTTTCTGTATAGAAATACAACTGAATTTTGCATGTTGGTTTTATATTCTGCAATTTTACTGAATTCACTTTGTAAGTTTGTGTGTGTGTGTGTGTGTGTGTGTGTGTGTGTGTGTTTAATTTGTAGGGGTTTTCTACATATAAGATCAGGTCATCTGAGAGCAGAGATAATTATTTTTCTTTCCAATAAGATGTCTTTCATTTCTATCTTTGCCTAATTGATCTGGATAGAATGTCTAATACTGTCTTGAATAGAAGTGGTAGAAGAAAGGATTCTTTTCTTCTTTCTTATCTTGGAGGAAAAGCTTTCAGATTTTCACTATTGAGTATTGTGCTATCTGTGAGCTTTATGAATGTAGCCTTTTGTTGAGGTAGTTTCCTTCTATTCCTTATCTGTTGAATATTTTTTATTATTATGAAAAATCTGAATTTTTCTGCATTCATTGAGATAATCATGTGTTGTTTTTCTTTCACCTCATAGTGATAAATTTTAGAGTGTTGATTCACCCTTGCATTCCAGGAATAAATTCTACTTGATCTTGATGGATAATCCTCTGAATATGCTGTTAAGTTTCTTTAAGTCTGAGATTCTAGCTATGCATTTCTCCATTTCCCTGTGTGAGTTCTGAGTTCAGTGAGACAGATAGCAGTCAGGCATCCTCTGTATAAGTTAGAACTTCACAAACAGCATCCCTTTAATTCAATGGTGGGAAGGAGGAGCTGAGCTATCACTTCCTCCCACTTTCTTCATTTCCTCACTACGCTGAGCTGAGGATGGGCTTGGGCAGTAGCTAGCAAACTCCTCTGCTTTTCCCGTCATTTTAATGTGTCTTTTTTTTCCTTAACTGGACTTTTGCTTGTTAGTTGTAGGCCTTTGACTATTTTCTCAAGCTCCTATAAAGTTATTTAGTCTCTAGTTGGCTCCCCACCCTTTTTAAATGTTTCTTGAGGAGTATCAAGGGCCTGAAATTTCTTAGACTTCCTGCTGGCATTATATCCCTGAAATTATTCTTAATGTTTACTTTAGTTCAACAAAACAGAACACTCCTATGCCATATAAGTGGGAGTAAACTGAGGAGTGAATATCAACCTAAAAGTTTCAACATATGATTTTTAAAAATAAAATTAATATTGTATGCTTGAGGTTAAAGAAGCAATTATGTCAAAAGGGACTTTTTGTCTGAAAAGCTAAATAATGAATAATTAACCATATTAAAATGAAATAGGTAATTACTTTTTATTTTTATTTTTGGGGTAGCAAGAATTGAACCCGGGGGCACCTAGACACTGAGCCACATCCCCACCTTCCACCCCTCCTTTTTTAAAAAATTTTTGAGACAGGTACTCACTAAATAAGTGAATTATTGGGAATAAAATAGTAATTTTTCTTATTCCTCATCATTTTAATGATAATAATTATTTAAAGCATTAATAATAATGTGCTAACAAATAATATTTATTTGAATCATCAATAGTAAGAATATACTGAATAATTGGAGCAAATAAGTGAAATTGATCACAGCAATTTCATAAAAGAGAGAAAGAAGGAATTGGAATTACTCTGTCATGAGATCTTTGTACTACCTATGAAGTTACATTATGTTACTTCAAGTTCAACTTAAATTGATAAATGTATATATTTCTAAACTCTAAGACAACAGCCAAAATTAAAATTAAAAAATTATTTAGTATGCTCAGAGAGATGAAAGTGTATAAAATGCTAAATTAAAACCACAGAGGGAAGAAAAAGAGGGCAGGGAAAAGACAAAAATCAAATGCAATGTACAGATATCAAATATAAACTCTGTAAGTATAAATGGTCTAAATGCATCAGATCAAAGGCAGAGATCATTAGAGTGGATTAAAAATATGAACCAACTATATTTTGTCCTAGAAATCCACTTTAAATATAAAGACTAAGACAGGTTAAAAATAAAGAACTTTAGAAAGACATGTCATGCTAATATAAATTAAAAACAAACTGCAGTAGCTAAAATAATATCATATTAAGTTAGCATCTTACTAATGTTACTATTATATGATGTTGACAGCAGGAGAATTAGAATGTGGAGTATATGAAAGCTATGTGTGCAATGTTCACAATTTTCCTATAAATCTAACACTATTGTAAAAGTTTAGGAAAAATAGTTTTACCAAATCATATTACTAAGCATTAAAAGGAGTATAATCCAGCTTTGAACAAAATGGTACCTAGATGTTTGTTGAAGCATAGAAAAGAAACAAAATTAATTTATTTCAAATTATCAATCATTATTGACTTTGTAGACCTTTCCATAATATATTAAGTCTTTAATTTTATCCTCTTAGTTTCTGTTATGGTTTGTATCTGGTATGTTCCCCAGAACTCAAGTGTTGAAAGGATGGGATTCAATGCAGGTAAGATTTATATAAATGGGATTTGTAAGCAAAGATTGGAGTGGATTAATCCATTTGGTGGATTAATAATTTATTGATATCTGAACAGACTACTGGGAGATGGGACTTCGTTGGAAAAACTAGGTCACTGGGGACATTCCCTGGAAGGGTTTATTTTCAATAGCCTAATTCCTACTTTCTCTGCTTCTTGGTTACCATTAACTGGGTAGCTTTCTTCTACCATACCTTTCTGCCATGCCATTCTGTCACCTCTGACCCAAAGCAATGGATCTGACTGACCATGGAACGAAACCTCTGAAACCCTCATCCTAAATAAATCTTTCTTCCCCTAAATTGTCAGGTATTTTGGTCACAGTGATGAAAATCTGACTAACACAGTTTCCTTAAGATATGATTCCTTAAAGAAAAGCATGAAGCATGAAAAGGGAATTTGTTTGCTAATGTTTTATTATAGAGTGCTCTCAAGTAAAACTACAAGGGAGTGTGGGAACCAGACAGAATAGAAAAATAATCAAGACAAAGATATGACTCAGTTTGCTTTCATGGTTATGCCTGGAATTTGGATGGCTCTTTACAATGTAAAGGAGCTGACTTCCATATCCCCACATCAGATAGTCATGTGTCACATGTCCCATTGCCACATGGGTGTTGCATTTTAGGGTACCACCCACATTATTTGTATAGATATATATTGTTTTATATGCAGAAAACAATGCTGATATCTTCATTTGTAGGGAGTTATAAGTTACATAAATTCAATTTTAAATTTTCCTATACTACTTTTATGTAATCCACCCTGTATGGCTTTTCTAGAATTTCTATACTCTCACATACCATGAAAAGCTGAAACTGTTTCTTGTTTGTATAAATGTTTTTCCAGAGCAGATTGCATAGTGTTCCTGGATAGTACTTCATTTTTACTACTTCCCAGTGTTTTAAGTATCTTAAAAGTAGATCCTACAAGTCTACAAAATAAGAAAGTCTACAAAATAAGAAATTAACTAGTAACTCTCACTCCATAGGAATCATAAATCCTCAATTCAAATGTTTCTCTCTTCTACAACTGTGCCAATGTTCTGATTTCACTCCATATTTCTAAAGCTCAATCACTACTATTCAACGAATTTTAAACTTTTCATATGCAAAAATATATTAGTAACAGAACAGCTGCATCAAAGTACTATTTGCTTACTTAGCAGGACTATTGCTTCAGAGACTCTTAAGTATTCAAAGGAAACTTCACTAGGAATTACCAGGGGTAAAATGCAGTGATATATTTTCTATGCAAAAATGCAAAAATAGATTTTACTCTAAAAATGGCAATGTAGATTGAGGAATAATGTAATCAATTCATGAAGTGCAAATAGCTACTTTGAATATTTTGGAAAAACTCATGGATTTGTGTTATAATTTAGTACTGTTTACATGATAATAATCATATTATTAGTTATCCTGACCAAAGCATGGATATATCGAAAGTAGTTATTATCTAAATAATAGGTACAAGTTTTGTTCATTTTTAACTAGAAATAATCTTTTAAAAATATTATTTTGCTCAGTTCAGTTAAGGATAATTACTGTGTAAATACAACAATATATTTATACATGTTTCTTCTTACAAGTTAAATATATACGTTCTCTAAACACTTATGATCATAAATCAACACCTTACATTCAATCCATTAGTTTTCTGAAGACTAATAAATAGAAAGAACTAAAATAAAGCAAATATGTACCAAAGATTAGGAAAAAGAGTATTCCAGGGAGAAAACATTTTTGGTTTGACTCCTGAAAATAATACATTTCTGAGCCAAGTTCTTTCATTATTGTATCACACACAAATAAAAGCCAAATTTGATTTAAGAAAACTAAACATCATACTGCTGCCCTTATATATTTTTAATGCTCTTCTTATTTCAAGCATATTTTTTATGAAGAATTGATACTTGTCATCCAGAATTCTTTAATTATTCACTTAAGAGTTTAAAAAAATCTTCAAAAGGTAAACTAGTTATCTGCAAAGAACTATTCTGTCTTTAATCAAAGATATATCAAGTCTCTTTGATCTGATGAACAATAGTTTAGAAAAAAAGTAAACCTGCTTTTGGTTGATTAAAGATAGTTTCTCAATGTTCTAACATTTCAGAGATAAAAATTCAATTTAATTAATGGTAGATTTCAATTTAAATTGCCCCCCCCAAAATCTTTAATTGAAATTACAATAGGCTAGTGATTTTTCACATACTACATTTGTATTTGCATTATTCTAACACTTATTTCTATTATAATAACATAATACAATTGATTTACTTAGTAAAGATATTTTGAATCCTAATAATTTAAAAATAATTTTAATAGTTCATCAAGATGCACATGGATGATTGTAAAAGAATAATATTATTTAACAGATTAACATGGTGTATTAGCTTAATGAATCAGTTATCTTTAAATATTTATATAGTACTATTTTAATTGAACATAATTCTATTAAGATATTAACTTATAGGCTTAAATTTGCATCATTTTACATTTAATAATGCTATCAACATAAATTTTATTCCTTGCTATGTATTATACAAAATAATAATGAGTTTTGTAAAGGTGCCAACATTAATAATATTATCTTCCTATGTTCTACACATATTTATAGTAGCCATATAGAATATGATATGACAGAATAATTTTTTTTAATTCCAGAATTTTAGAAAGAAAATGGTTACAGATTATCTGGTTGACTGTGTCCCAAGTAAAACTGTATGTTGCAGTTTAGGTATTACGTGTTCCCCAAAAGCTCAGGTATAAAATAGTGCTAGAAGCTTTAAAAGTGAAATGATTGGGTTATGAGAGCCTTAACCCAATCAGTGAATTAATCCCTTGATACGGATTAACTGAGTGGTAACTGTAGACTGGTAGGGTGTGGCTTGAGGAGATGGGTCATTGGGGGCCTGCCTTTGAACTATGTATTTGCTGAGTTGAGTTTGGTTTCTCTCTGCTTCCTAGTGTGATGTTTTGACTCCCTTTCCTCCACCACACTTTTCCACCATGAGGTTCAGCTTCACAGTGAGCCCTCAGGAAGGAGTTAGCCATCTATGGTTACAGACCTATGAAACCCTGAGCCCCCAAATAAACTTTTCCTCCTAAAACTGTTCTTTTCAGGTCTTTTGATTACTACAGTGAAACAGGTGATTAAAACACTGTATCAGAATCATCCAGCTTTTGTTTATGCACACATTTTTAATTAAGTTAATGTGATTCAAAACTAATAGTTCCCTTTAAGCTTCAAATAATTTGAAATAGCAAGATGAAGGGTTTAAGTCTATTTTAGGTAGAACATATGCACTGTGTTTTCCTGAGAAGCTCTGAAGTAATATAGTTTTCTTAATCTACGATAAAAGTGGTGGTAAAAATAAACAAATAATATAAATATATTGTGTCCACCTACAGCCAAAAAATACAAAAAAAAGACAAAATAAAAGAAGATGTGGCACATCCAAGATGAGAAGGCAGCATTCTATATTATCATTGTAACTCTTCTTTTATATCTCTGAACTAGCAGCAGCAAATTTCTGCATTTATTATTCTACATGTAAAGATGAACAAAGAAAACACTGTATAAGTGATTCTAAAAATCTGTCCCATTACTTCCCCTACTACAAATTATTATGTTAGTGTAAATGAAATAAAATCACTTGAAAAATGAAAATATTTAACTATTAACTCATGCTGGTCAATTGGCATGTATTTTCAATGGATTTTTTTCACTATTAGAAATGTTTTTTGTTTGATCTCTTTAAAAGAAGATCTTGAGACAATTAAGATTTATGTGCAATTTGGGAGCATTCTGGGAAAACATCTAAATGGAGAGGTCAAGTGAGATATGCAAGAAAAGTCCATACAGTTTGCATTAGTGAATATAATGTCTCAGAGCTGGTGGGAACTTCTAGGAAATGGTTCAGAGTTTATCTAAGAGAAAAATGCTTGAGGATTGAGAAAACTATCTTATGTTCCAATTCTCATTAATTATTGTTTAAGAGTTGTTTTGCCCAATTATTTTTGTGGTATTTGCTACAGAGAAAGTTAATACAAGGTCAAAAAGTATGTTTAATGTTAAGTTAGCTATGAGGAGAAATTGATAACCTGTACCCTGTTGGTGGGAGAGGGATAAGGGTTTTGTTGTTGTTATTGAATGTTGAAGAATGCTGTTTCACAGTATTCATGTTAATATATAGTATTACTCAAGTTTACTAATTCTACAACTAGGGAAATAGTTTTGTGTCACAAGACATTTACCCAGATATTCACCAAAGCATTCATTTATCATTATTTATTGAGTGCTGTGTTAAATGCCTTCAATTTATCTTTTTTGGTACCTTTCCACTGTATCCAAGAGCTGCTTTTCCATCTACACTCTGACTGGAAATGGGCAATGGATAACTCTGTAATGTTATTTCAGAGAAGAAAAAGGATATAATCAAATGATACATTATCTCCCAACTCTCTGCTTGCAAAACTTCCCTTATGAGCTGGCTATATCCTGATTTCTTTAGTGACAACTCTAATGTGATGGCTTTCTCTACAGCACTCTTTGGACCCAACTAGTTGACCTTTCAGTGAATAGTAATTCACTTGAGTTACTAGATTCCAGTGTGCTCTATTTCCGGTCAGCCATGACAAGCTGATACTAGGGCTCACTATATGCCAGGAACTATCCTATATATCACTCATTCCACCCATGTTCTGGTGGAGAAGGCAGAGATCACAAATGTAAGTAAGTAAAATATATGGATTTATAAGAGAAAGAAAAAAAAAGGAAAAAATTTCCAAATCTGACCAAGGGGATATTTTTGAGATTTCTGAAAACATTTCCTTGAGCAAACTGTAAGAATTGGAGGGGGTGTCTGTTATTATCTCTGCAGGAGTGGTGGCGTTGATGTTATAGTTGGAGAGAATATGACAGAGCCAAGGTCCTGAGATGGAAATGTGCTTGATATTTTCAAGTAATATAAAGGAGTCCAAAAGCACTGGAGAGGAATGAGTAAGAGGGAGAACAATAAAAGAAGATGCAGAAAGATAGTATCATAGCTCATGTAGAACAGGCAAACTATTGTAAGGAATTTGTCATTTAATATGAGTGAAATAAGCAGTTAATTTTGGTATTTTAGGAGAGAAGTGAAATGATGCATCTAAAGGTTTTGTAGAATTACTCTTTAAGTTATGTAGAAAATAGTGATGTGGAGTAAGATCTGAAGTGGTAAGACTAGTTAGGAGGCAATGGTAACGATCCAGGAAGAAGACTTCGAGAACTTTTATGTGGGTTTATTATGGATGTCTAGAAAGTGATTTGTTTCTGAATACTTTTGAATGTTGAACAAATACAAATTCTTAATGTATGTAATAATTTCTTAGATGGAATTCTTGAGAAGAAAATGGTTAAGGATAACTGATATTTTTTTTTTTCATCAGAACTGTTAAGTTTTGGTTAATTTTTGTTGAGTTAGGAAGGAATGAAGTAGAACCAGTTTGTAGATAGGTTGGATAGATTAGTTTTGTAGATGTTGAAAGCACATGGAAAGGAATGCAAAAAGAAAAAGAAAAATGGAGGCAGACATCATGGAGCAGCCATGTTTTATTCAGCACTGACAGGGCGCATCTTTTGGGGCAAAAGGGTCACAAGGGTCTGGGTTTTCTATGCAGAATTAGCAAAGTCAGGCCATGGGAAGAGTTTTGGTGGCGGGATCATTTAGAGTGGGGCGGGAAGACAGGTAACCATATCCTTCAAATGTGAAATGTGATATGTCTACTGTGAAAATAAGAGGAAAGTTGAGTAGGGGATGGGAAATACAGACCTTATTTCACAGGCAAAAATTAACCTGGATATATCAATTTGGGAATTATCACCATATCAGGAATCAAAGCTGTGGCATAAAACTTAGAAAAGACCAGCTAGGGATTTTGTACAGATAGGAAAATGAAGCATTATTGGCAGGAGGGGACTCTAGATCACATCAACTTTTGAGAGGACAATAAAACAAAAAGAATAAAAACCCATTTAAAACTAGCAACCAGTTGGGGTGAGAACTGAGATAGTGTTGTAACATAAGCAGATGAAGAGAGTGTTACAAGAAGAATATAGAAACCAACAAAGTGAGATGTTGCTAATAGTCTGAAGAAAATTGTATTGTGGAATTAAATATTTTAATTGTTAATATGAAGGTTACAGGAGATATTGGAAATGTTGGGTGAAATCTGGATGAATTTGGGAAAAAATGGAAGAGTATTTTCAAACACCTTAGAATGACAACTTTGAGAAGGGCTAACTGTGGGGAGGAGTGTGGTTTTATATACATTACAATATAACATATAATAAAATATATAATAATTAAAATGTATTTGTATGATGAATAAAATGTTCTGAGTAGAGGGAAACATAATAAGCATTGACACGTCGATTTGTCTGACTAGCTGAGAGAAAGCAGGACTCAATGCAAAAAAGAGGCTTGGCCTTAGCTAGGGACAGGGAGAGGTCAATTATTTTAAAAGAAAATATTACACAGGTATATATACATGAACCTATGATTTGGACCTTAAGAGAATTTCCCATGCGATCTATCCTGATTGCCTACCTGCCTTTTTCCTTCTTCCTTCCTTCCTTCCCTCCTCCCTTCCTTCCTTCCTTCTTTCCTTCCTTCCTTCCTCCCTTCCTTCCTCCCTTCCTTCCTCCTCAGTGAAAGTGAAAAGGGTCAACAGCTGAATGTGAGGGTAGGAATTCAGAATTTAGGGGTTAGAAAAATACAGGATACTGTAAGGAGATGGACCTGTGAGATTGTAAAAATGAATGGAGAAGAAAAGTGTGATTGTCTAAACCCCTAAAAGTCCGATGAATATAGTATACAAAAATCCAGAGTGAAATTATCAGCAAAGGTGCATGTGTATGAGAGTGTATGTGTGTGTGTGTGTGTGTGTGTGAGTGAGTGTGCGCGCACAAGCCACACTCAGCTGCACTCATATGGCCATTGAAAAATGATGAATTAGATTTATCCATAGAATGTCATTTTCCAAATGCATATGATGAGAGAGGAGGTAATCTTTTTAGGTATTTGGGAATTACCATATTAATAAACTTATTTATTTATCAATAATAGCCCTACAGTGTGCCAGGTGCTACTCTAAGTTCAGTGCAAAAATTCATCTATTTAAATTTCTTCAAAGCCCTATAAGGTGGATGTAATATTTCGCCCAATTGTACATATGAACAAACAGAGACACATAAAGGTTAGGAAATTTGATTGTCTTAGATTGTCTAGTGAATGATGGAGCAGTCTCAAATCCTGGCAATCTGCCTGTAAAGCTCATTAGGTGGGAAACACAAATTTTACTTTCACTGGATTGATGCTTCAAATATTACTGATGAACTAAGGTTGAGACTCTCTAATTCAAAATTCCAAAATCCAAAATGCTCCAAATCTGAAATTTTTGAGCACTGACATTATACCAGAAGTAGAATATTCTATACCATGAAATTTTGTTTCATGAGTAGATTTTCAAATAAAATTGTACAAAATTATCTCTGACTTGTCTTTTAGGTGTGTATAAAAATGAATCTTGTGTTCAGACTTGTGTCCTATTCCTAAGATATCTCATTATATACATGCAAATGTTTCAAAGTCTGAATAAATTTGAAATCAAAACATTTCTAGTTCCAAGAATTTAGAATGAGGATACTTGATCTTAATTGGAATTGGTATACTAGATGGAATAAGTGAAAAAGAAATGAGGACTTTGGTCAGTTTCTGGTACATCCTTGAACATACAGTCATTATTTACACTGTGTGAATACTTAGAATATTTTATTCACATAAAACAGACTTGTGTTTAGAAAATAAAAGTACTTGGATCAGTAAATCATTATGAAGTGAGCATATTTGTGCAAAGAGGTTAAAGAATTAAAAACAAAAAGCAGAAGTCCAGAAATCCTTTGGTCAGCAACTCAATCACTACTCCCACCTTAACCTTGTTCTCTTTCTAATACAAAATTTTATTGCCCAAGTTTTAGATTATAATCTTATATTTGAGAATTTTTTCATCATATCAGAGGTAGCAATAATTCATGTTCATTTTTGTATATGTTATATTTTAGAAATATTCTACATATATTTATTATTGATTAAAATTTTGGCTATTCATTGTTATTAGTTACTTTTAACTGTGCTGCAATGGATATTCTGATATTCTTGTGTCTTTGGCTATACATTTGCCTGTGTGTTTTATTACAGCTACTTGAGGTTACTAATATATTGGTTCTCATATATTTATCCTGCAAGATTTTTTATTATATTGACTCTATTTCTCATATTTATTTCCCCTTTGTCATTTGCACTTGTATTTTATAAATGTTGTATGTATAAATATCCTTTAATTACATTCATACATGTTCAGTAAGTCCAGATATTGTAATAAATTCACATAGTATTTTTTCCTCTTAATTCTATACCATCACAAAACATAGATTTTATTTTTTAATAAATTAGTATATTGCTGGTTCTATAAAACAGTTTTGAAAATTTTATCCTACGGAAAATGTTAAACCTAATAAATTTTATATTAGATGAACTGTGAAATTTTCTTGGCATTATCTTTTATTAGGTACTTTCATTTTGACAACTTTTATAATTATTTTATAATAATTGGTCTATGGAGACTTTATATGTGTCTGTGACAACCGTTTAATTTCCTAAAAATCACTAATTCCATTGAGGTTTTCAAATGTGATTAAAATATTTTATAAACATTTGCACTTTTCTCTTTCTTTGTTCTAGTTCCATACATAATTATAATTTTGTGTATTTTACTCCTTGTACCTTTTTTGCTAATTTCAGCTTACTGCTTATCTTTTTGTTATATTTTTTAAAAGCCAATGCTTTAATTTGTTTATGAAGTCTAATTGCTCTCAATAAAATGATTTCTGCTCCATATTTATTACTTTTCATTCCTTTGCTTAACTTACTAATTTTTATGCTTAATAAATAATACTTGAGTTTGAAGTGCATTTTTAAAAAATTATTATCTCCATTTTTATTTTGTCCTTGAGAAAACATTTTTTTGTAAAGACTTATTAAATGTCTTTATCTGCACAGTTTCTTTCTCCCCCTTCCTTGGAAAATTAGACTTTTCTATATCATGATTAGAAAAACTGATACTTATTGTTCCTATCTCTGATAAGTGGATGATGATACATAATGAGGGGTGGGAGGGAGGCAGGAATGGAGGAAGGATGGATTGCATAGGGAAAAAAGGAGGGTGGGATCGGGGAAGCGGGTAAGAATAATAACAGAATGAGACAAACATCATTACCCTATGTACATGTATGATTACACAAATGGTGTGACTCTATTTTATGTACAATCAGAGAAACAACAGCTGTAATCCACTTGTGTGCAATGAATCAAAATAAAAAAAGAAAACTTAAAAAAAAAAAAGGACATTCACTAAGTTTCTCCGTGGTCTTAATATATGGTCACTTTTCATAAATGTTTCAGAATGTTTTATAAAATGTGAATTACTAGAAATTGATTTAGTTAACAAATTAAAAATATCTATTCAGTGCTTACTGTCTTTGACACCTGGAACTAATGAAAAAATAAGAGACTCTTTCACCCTCTTGAAGCTGACATTCAATGTGAAGAAAAAAAAATGCACTCAGTGAAATATATTATGCTATCTTTTTAATATGATAAATGCTATGTGGGAAAAATGAAAAGAAGGGTAGGCAATGAGGGTTTGCAGTTTTGTATATGATGGTTTGGGAAATATTACTGTGAGAAGGATGCTGGTACAATGACTGGAAGAAGGTGGAAGGGATCTCTATATGTGTAAAGGAAAGAACATTCCATCCAGAGCAGTCAGACAGTGGAAAGGCTCTGCTGTGAGTGCATACCTAGCATGACAGGAAAAGAGGGGAGGGGTACTATTGTAGGAAATTGAGTCAGAAAATGTAATATGGTCATTTTAGGAACTAAATTGCATTCTAATGGCTACAGGAATAGTAGAGGTTTTTAAAAAAGAGACATGATATAACAGAACAATTACATTCAGAATAATAGGTGAGAGAATTTGTTGGCCCATTCTAAGTTCATAGCAATGAAGAACAGATTGGTTGGATTTTATGTATTTTTAAAATTAGATCTTAAAAAGAATTTCTTCACTCAGTGCTTGTGGAGTGTGAAGAAAAGAAATAAAGGAAACATCTGTTGTATCCTGAGCAACTGGAAATGTGGAGTTCCTCAGGTAAAGACATCCGAATAGGAAATAAATATTGGGGAAAGAGTTTCAGGAATTCAGTTTGTGATGTCTACTAAATAGCTAATTGAAGTCTAATAAACTGTTAGATGTCCAAGCTTAGTAGTTAGTTGTGGAAGTAGTTTAACCACAAGACGGAAAGCTGTTACTGAGACAAAAAACAGAAAAGCTCCATAGGCTGAAATTGTCACAAGCTGGACAAAGTTGAGGTTTCAACCAGAAAAGTGAAAAGGAATGGCCCAATGAGAAGGAAAACAAGAAGATTAGGAAACGGTCTATTTAAAACCAGTTTCAGAGGAAATGGGAGAAAGGAATTGAGAGTATATTTTCAAAGGATCTGATTCAAAGGAAATCCATGTAATGTAATGTATAGTGATTAGAGAAAGTGGAAATCTACCCCATCCTCCAAGTTTAGTGTTTTCTGTTTATAGTGAATAGAGATGACATTGACTTATGTTGGTGGCTGTAACCTCAGGCTTTGTTAATTATGGTCCAATTTTTGTACTATCAGGATGATAAACAACTGGTAGAAGCTGTGGAACTAACAGTTGTTTCCTATGTTTTATTCCTCCCCAACTCTTTTCAGACTGTCTCTGTAGGAAATTTGGGAGGGTATATCTAAGTAGTTACTTCTTCGTCTACTTTGATCAAGAACATTGCAAAAATATGGTCAAAAATAATGTACAGGAACAAAATAAATTTGAAATTAAAAACTCAATACCATTTATGTTAGCATAAAAATTATGCTATTATTTAGGTATAAATTATTTAGGTATAAATCCAATAAAATTTATGAAATCTCCATGAGGAAATGTATAAAAATCTGATGAGTACCAAGAAAATAAATAAATGGAGAGCTATTCCATGTTCAGGCAGAGGAAGACTCAATATTGTCAAAGTGATGCATATTTTTAAAATATATATAGATTCAATTCAATCTTAATCATTTTCTAAATAGAGACAAACTGATTCTAAAGTATATATGGAGAGGAAGTAAACTCATAATAACCAACATAATATTGAAGGAGAAAAAAAAGTTGGAAAAAAAGTCACTACCAATTTCAAGACATATCAAAAATCTACAGTAATAAAGATAGTGAGGTACTGACAAAAAAATAGAAAAATAGATCAATGGATAGAGAGCCCAGAATAGACCCACGTGAATAACATCAATTGATATTTGACAAAAGAGCAAAGGCAATACAATGGCCCAAATACATACATTTTTTTCCTTCATATCTATGTGAAACGAAATTCTAGACAGAAACTTCACAAAATTTAACAAACAATGGATCACAGATACAATGTTAGATTACAAAGTATAAATATTTTAGAAGATAAATCAGAAAATTTACATGACTTTGAATCTTAGCAATTTCATTTTATTTGCAACAACAAGGTACAATTTATTTAAAAAATAATTGATATATTGTATTTCTTTAAAGTTATAAGTTCCCACTGCAGACACATTCAAGAGAAAGAGAAGATAAATCATAGACAGGGAGAAAATATTTGTGAAGGACATATCAGATAAAATACTATTACCCAAAATATAAAATGAACTCTTAAAAGTAAGCAATAAGAATACTAACCAGACCTAAAAGAAATTGGCCAAAGACTTTAACAGACATTTCATCCAAGAAAATATACAGATGGCAAATAAGCTTATGAAAAGATCTTCCACATCACATGTCATCATCAAAATGCCAAATAAAATGGCAATTAGATGCCACACCTATTAGAATGTCCACTATTCAGAGCACTGACAACACCAAATGCTGGCAAAGGACATGGAGCAACAGGAAGTCTCATTCATTGTGGATGTGAATGCAAAATGATACAGCCACTTTGAAATACGGGATCATAGTTTCTTATAAAACAAACATCCTCTAACCATGTGATCCAGCAAACACACTCCTTAGAATTTACCCTAATGAGTTGAAAAGTTTTATATCTGTAAAAACTGCATATGGATCATTTGCAGCTTTGTTCATAATTGCCAAAACTTGAAATGGTTAACTAAGATATCATTTAGTGGGTAAATAGATAAATGAACTTTAAAGTCTGCAGCCAATGGAATGTTACTCAGTGATATGAATAAGTGAGCTCCCAAACCATGACAAGACAGAGAGGAAACTTTAATATGTTTTGCTAAGTGCAAGAAGCCAATCTGAAGAAGCTATCTATTGCATTATCACACTTTGGTAAAAGCAAACCCTGGGGACAGTTAGAGATGAGAGGAATGAATAAGTGAGCACAGAGGATTTTTAGGACTGGGAAAGGACTATGTGTGTTATAATGATTGATACATGCCATTTTATAGATTTTGAATAAGTCTTAAACTGTGGGCTTTGGATGATAATGATATATCATGTAGGTTCACTACTTGTAACAAAGGTAAGACTCTGGAGGTATTGTTGATAATGAAGAGGATATACCAATGTGAGGGCAGGGATATGTGCAAGGTTTCTGTACTTTATACTTAATTTTTCTGTGAACCTAAATCTGGTTTTAAAAAAAGTCTATCAAAAATAACATACACATTATATCAGTCTCATGAATTACAGACTTTATTCTGAAACTATTTCACTATATATCTATAATGTACTGTGTAATGAGTCACCTCTTCAGATTAGAATCTTAGCTTAAACTAAGTGAAAAGAAGTAGAGCTTGACTTTTAATTCACAGAAATATAAGGTTTTAATTGTTTATATCATTACAATAAATTTTTAACCAGAAAATGTCCTATTAAAAATCAAACTAAATCAGAATGAGTGGCACTTTTAACATAATACAATATAGCTTGAAAATGCATTTTTAATGAATTCCAATTATATTGAGTGATTAATTCCAGCACAGATATTTTGTCCAGGCAGTTTATTTGGAAACCAATTAAACATTTCTCCTATTCAAGGAGATAATACAAATACTAACCTGAAATGTCTCAAACTAGATTTAAAAAAAACTTGTCCTGACCATCTTCCTTTAATTATATAATAAAATGTTTCTAAAGTTCCTCTTTCAATAAAAGTTTTTGATTTATGTCAGGAGTAGTGAATGAATTATGGTCTTTGTGCTATCCAGAGACAGAAGTGATACCCCTTCTGGGAACTCAGCGCAAAGGCAATAATTTGAAACTGCCCAGCTGCTGTGGTGATGCCCTGTTCAAAGGAAATTCTGTGCTAGCCACAGATTTATCAGTTGTTAACCCTAGGTTCAAACCCCAGCTGCCCAGGGAGTAGAGAATCATGGGAGCAACGTGGATAATTTTAATTGGGCTCTTTATCTGGAAGAAACTTTCTCACAATAAACCTTTTTGATGTTAAAAACCTATAAAATAAGTATACTGAGCTTGCTCATGGTCACTATTTCCCTATCAAGGTTTACTGGTCCACTGGGCCTTGGCTTTTTCTCTGTTTGTATGTCTGTTTGTCTTTTCTACATCTCCTCACTGCTAGGTTTTGGAATGTGAATTAACAGCCATTAAGGTCCTGACAGATTTATATATTTAAATGCCTGTTAAGAGCTAAAAAAGATCACATGCACTCTTTAGAAAGGGAAAATATTTTACCTCATATTATGTTTTTTTGTCCTTTTAGTTTTTTTACAATCTGGTTATGTTACATGCTGACTTTAAATTTGTACAAAAAAAGGTAACATATCTTCAAAACGTAAGTAACTTCTGCAATTTTAAAAGATTTAGCAGAAATGAGCAAGTGATACATAGCTTCGCACATTAAAAAAGTCTTCTTTAATCAGAAAAATGAGAGATGACATTCCATTTATGTATGATCTATCAAAATGTATAAATGCATTCTACCATAATGTATAACAAATTGGAACAAATAAAAAATTAATTTAAAAAAGTCTTCTCTAACATTTGGCACTCAATATGTTGTCTCAGTGCAGGCTGTGAGCTGTAAGACACACCTCTACCTTCCAACTAGTCACAGAGTTCCTCTGTGTCAGTCACCTTCAACACCTCCACAAATTGCTGATGCCCCAATAACAGCATGCTGATTTTAACAAAATATGAGATTAATCATTTAATATCCACCTATTTTTTTTTTGAGTACCTATCTTTGGCAGGGAATTTTTCTGAGACAGCTGAATAGTGAATAAAAAAGAAAAAAGAATCATTCTTATCTTCAAGTGAGATATAGTGATTGGAGATAAAGAATTAATAAGAATTAATAGGCAGAGAAATAAGACGTACTAGAGGATGACCAATGCTATGTAAAAGTTTTTAATATTGTAGGTGGGTGGGTGGATGTTAATATTGAATAGGGTGGTCAGAAAAGACCTCACTGAGAAGAGGATAGCAAGCAGACAACATGCTGGGAAATGGCATTCCTCCTATGGGAACATACACTGGAAGAACAAAGATATTCTGATGGGAAGAGAAAGACAGGAAAGTTATTGGCCCTTTGTTAGCATATTCTTTGGTCATAGAGCAGATCAGAGCAGTGCTCAGCAGCCAGTTAGGAGAATGAAAGGGCAAAGGACTGCACAGAGGAACGATATGGAGAAATTTTGCCTTGAGGTTTATGGGTCCCTGGTATGAGCAAGATGTAGACAAATATTAGTCCTATTTAGGATAATTAGGCAAGCTAATTAAAAGCAATTAACCCAGCCTCCACCTACAAAATGAAGAAGTCTAGAGCTACAACTCACTGTAGATGTGTAAGCTTCTGCTTAAAAATACCCTTCAGCTAATTTGTCCTGCTGCTGTGTTAATTGCAGCTCAGCTGATTGAAAAAACAACATGGAAAAGAGAAGCTCTTCTAAAAAAGAAAGTCATTTATTTTGATGATTAATGTGTCTGAAAGCATGTTTGTATGCCTATGTGACATTTTATATTTCTAAACACACTCATGTATGCACACAAAGCACACACAAAACTATACATGCTTTTTCTTAAAGAACTATAGTAATATTCTTAAAAGGAGAAATTTTTTTTGAAAAGATGCAAGTTTTGAAGTAAATTAATTTTTTTTAACTCACTGAAACTTTCAGTTAAGATTGAAAGTCTTGAGTACAGCGTATTAGGAAATACTTTATTTAGAACATCTTCATGTAAGGGATTACACATACACATATTCACAAAACAGGTACACAAATATCAGTATCAGTGGTTGAGTTCCAAATTTTCTTTTTCTTTTCAGCATTGTAATGTAAGGAGATTAACTTCATAATCATTCTGATTTTTAACAGTAAGCTTTACCAATATCTATACATCAATATACATAGACATTCATGTACACAAAGAGTTCAAATAAAACATGAACATATTTGTAGAATTTTGCTTTATCTGATGTTCCTTTTAAATCTTGCTCTGGTGTGACAATGATGGGGCTCTTTATAATACAATTCATCCTAGTTCTATGCTTAACCAATGAACATGATATGCTTAAGTATCATGGTGGCCAGTAGTCACAAAGGAAGTTGTGGAAGTGTTGACCAGTCTATGAAAGAAAAAGATTCTAGGAAATACACTAATGAATCAAAAAGAGAATTTAGTTCAACATAATTTAGATTAGCAATGCTCTAGTAAGATCATATACATTTAAAAAAAATCCAACATGCTTCATCATGTTGGCCTAGGACCAGATTTCC
>JAJEJO010002660.1:59223-75920 GCA_020662805.1 Glaucomys volans
AGTGAATAACAAATGCAGAAACAAAAAGCATGCATGTGTCTTGAGAATGTGAAAAGAATATTTGCTATAACTCTGTTCACTACTGTGCAACTGAACTGCACATGACATCTTGTCTAACCTTTACAGCTCTTTAATATCATTATTGAAAACAGATTGAGAAAAGTAACTTCCTTAAATGCATGCAAACAAGTGAAGAAGGATTGGTTTATCCTACAGTTGCTGTTGTTTGTTGTTTTTTTTCTTTCCTCTTAGCCAAAGCTTTCGAAAATGACAATTACATGTGGTCTTTCAGAATATGCCATCAGGTATAATGATTGGTTGTGAATAATTTAGGTAAATAATGTGGAGAAGAAAAACTAAATAAATAGGAAAAACTGGTTGAAGGTAAAGATAGTGTAGTCTAGGGGAGATGTTGAGACAGTCTCATTTAACTATTTCCTCAAGGTCTAAGGTCAGAGGGTTGATTTCAAATCCTAATTCTGTTGCCTTCTGGCTTTTTGCCCTTAGACCTTTCACTTGTAATTCTCTACCTCACTGTACTCTTCTTTAAGGAAAGGCAATAATACTATTATTTTATAATAATACAATTTTCACCATGTTGACATTGTTTGCATGGACTTTGGCAACAAGCAAGGAAATGGTATAAAACTGTCCCATAAGCCACTCTCGTTTTCGCAACTACTCAAGTGAACATGCACACGGTAAAATTATAATGATAGTAATAGTAAACTGATGCCAGTTTCATTTAACTTTTTAAATAAAACATTATAATATATGTATTTTATTATATCTTGACTCAAGTATATTTCTTTGTAATATTGTATGTGATAATTGGGAAATTATATCATTTGTGAATCTAGGTAATAGTTAATTAGAAAAAAGTGGGGTCACTTTTTTAAAGACTGAATATTGAATATTTTAGGTTTTGTTAAAAATGTGGTCTATGTGGCAACTAGTAATCTTTGCTATTGGAGCATCAAAGCAGCAAATAAGTAAACAAACAAGCATATTTGTGCTCAAATAGAATTCTATTTACAAAAACATGAATCAGGCTGGCTTAGGCCTAGGGGGCTTCATGTTTACCTATCACTCTAGGGGGCTTCATGTTTACCTATCACTCATTTAGGAAAACATTTGTGTGATTACTTGATAAACTAACTGATTTTTTCATATATCTAAAAACTTACCAAGTAGATTTACCTTAGTTTGGGCATTGGTAGATATTTGCTCAAAAATGAACAAAGAAAATTTGTCATTTCATGGGAAACCTGCCAATCAAAATGTAAATAAGCTTGCAACTGAAGCTCAATTTTGGAAATTTGTATCTACTGCTGTTATTTGGACTGTTTTTCAGTACTTAAATTTTTTCCCAATGAAGTAGAGGTTTATATTAATGGATGTGGATTTTTATTTAATATGTAATGAAATGGTGTCACTACTGAGAAGACCTGTGCTATGTTGGCAAAATTATCTTTTTAAATGACAAAAAAATGATTTTTTTCAAAATCATGCATAACCCCCCAAATTTTTAGAAGTATCAACCATCAATGGGTTTTAATATTATAGAGTACAGAAAGTTCATTGGTAAGATTTCAGATTCCACACTGCAACTTTTCTTCAGTAATTAATATTCATTGACTTTGTTTTGGTTCAGCATGAAAGGAATCTATAGATATCTAAGAAATGCATTGCAATATCACATCCCTTTGTAAGTACTTACCTATTTGAGACAAATTTTTTTTTTATATTTCAGCCAAAATAAATTTGGCAACAGAGTAAACAGAAGCACATTACAGGAATAACACTTTAAAAATGCAGCCATATGGCTATATTTTAAGAATTATTTTCAGTTTTAAAAAAAATATATATAAGAATATCATTTTGAAATGTAATGTGTTTGTTATTATTATTTTTGAATAAATAAAAAATAAATATTTTTTAATTCTTCACATTTAATATCCCATATGGTACCCATTGATAGATGCATCCCAGGTGAACAAGAAATATTTGAGATTGTGCATAAAAGGTTCTGAGACTCACAAATTTTATAACTGCTAACCCTAATGCATATAAAGATTTTAACACAGGACTTTGTACATAGCAATCATAAAGCAAAGCATGTAAAGTTTTATTCAATTCCATTCATGACACTGAGAAATAAAAATGTAGCTAGCAATTTCCATTGCTGTATCCCAATGTTGAAATAATCATATAATTCTTATTGACTCACCTCAATAACATCATAATAAAGACTTCTGAAGACAAAGGAATGAGATTATAAATATAAAAGAAAGGTGTACTCTGAATACAATTTTTAATAGAATTATTTACTTAGAAAATGAAGTCTAAAATAGGGTACATTGAAAATAGATAATTTATTAAAAATAATATATAGGAGATATATGTAGGTTCAACAAATTGAAGGTATAAAACTACCTTCAATTTGAAGAGTTGCATTTTAAAATAAAAGAATTTCTATCAGTATATGCATTGATTCTTTGGCTTATACCAAGTTTTTTATAAAATTCATTCCCTATAGTGTAGTTATAATGATCTGCTTAATCATAGATAGTCTTGCCATTAAAAGTACTATTTTATTGTAAAAAGAAAAGAGCAGTACTAGGATTGAGAAAGAACAAAAGTATGAAAAATTATCAGGTCAATGTAAGATCCAGTTGGTTTTACTAAAATAAAATGAGAAACAAAATGTGTTATTGATTACTAAAATTTTTCTGAATAATTAAACTTTACACATGTTGAAACATAATGCAGACTCAATTTTTCCTATTGTGAATGTTATAAGAAAAAAATTATTTCTATGAGAAAATGGCTTGCAGATAAGATTGACTCTCAGAGGAGCCACTAATATTTACAAATTTCTTGTAGAAGTAACTCTTTAAATCTTCATTGTAGCAGAGATTTTCATTTTCAATTAAGCATAGAATGAAAGTAATGTATTACTAGACAGTTTCTCTACAAACACAGTATATAGGTTTAGTATTATTTGCAAACTAATGATTATGAAGAGAAAATAATGATTATTACAAATTTCATTATCTGTTTTTAAAAAGCAAACACATACATAATGGAAAACAGAAATATCCTATCTGTGAATTCCATAGTATGAAGAAATTTTCTTCTTTCTATGGAGGAAATATAATACACTAAATTATTCCATTTAATATAACGTGTTTAAGACAAAAATATGTTTTGAGTGTTTTGGAGATTTTCCTTTAATTATACTTTGATATTCTATCAAGTTTCAAAATGAATTGGCTACATATAGTGCTACTTGAGATGTAAATTTTCATAGTTTCTTTGAAAGGTCTGTATTTCATTTGTTTCTCAGAGTAGTAGGAATGTTCAATCTCTTTGATCTAACTTTATTATACTTAAAAATATATCAAACAGATATTACTATAGAACCAGAAATGTTTTGTGCATGCTCTTGTACATCACTGTTTTATCAAAACGGCTTGCAGATTAAAGAACTCCGTTAACAGAATGCTGACCTTCTTGATTTCTCTCATTTTTCGTATTTGTAATATCATGATTTGCTCCTAGATGGGAAATGAAAATGTATGTAGTAAGTTGACATTTCAAGACAGATATACTACTTGGAGATTAATGTTTTATTTCACTTTTCTCCCCCTCCTTTCTCCAGCAAGAAGCTGCAGAAAATCACCTTGGTTGTCCAAGGAAGATAAATTGCCTCTGAATCTCTGTTGATAGGTCAGATCGCTCACACCAAGGAAAGGAGGAAGAAAATATTAGCACATAGCATAAAAATCAAACAACATTCCTACTACTAATAAAGGACTTTTCACACATTCATACAAGTGGAAAAAGTTGTGATTACTATGACAGTGTACCTAATAAATTTATATCAAATACATGAAATGTCAGTTTTTTAAAATAAGGCAAAATAAATAAAGTATAACAGCATTAGGAAAATTGAGGGTAGTGTTCTCATTATTCAATCAAGGATGCAAATGACAAAAATGATAAATATGTTTCATAAACTTATAAAGCATATGTACACAGAGACACAAATATGTATAAAATACACATATGAACACACGTATACTCACTCCATAAAACTTTCATACCTTTCAATGATGACACTTCATCTGATTTGTGCTCTAGCTATGGAATATTAACAAAAACAAATATAAACTAATTGACTATAAAAATTTTTACACAACAAACATGCAATCAATAAGAAAAAAGTTACTAAATATACCAAACAATTTCAAATTCAGTATCTAACAGAATATACTTCAAGGCAACTGAGTTCCCTAATAGCTTCCCAAGCTGCAATTACTGACTTTTTATTTTTATTTTTTGACAGTGCTGGGGATCAAACCCAGAACCTTGTGCTTTCGAGGCAAACACTCTACCAACTGAGCTATATCCTCAGCCCACTGAATTTTTTAAGACCAGATAAAATGACAATGCTATAGAGATGATGTATCCAACATGACCAATGCTGAAAGTAAGGGAACATTTATAGTCCAAAGTATTTTCATTGTTTAACCAGAAATCAATGAATCAATCACTTTAAAAAGCAGGTTATAAAAAGGACAGTAAATGAAGTAGAATATAAAAAAGTCTTTTTATTATTTCCTTTTATGTGCTTTCTTTTTTAATGTTTTGGATCTGAAATACATATTAATCTATTTGAATTTTGTTTTTTCACTATACATATTTAATACTCTGGGTTATCTGTATCTGTAGTTCTTATTTGAATAAGTTATAAATGAGAATATACAGTGTTTTTATTAATCTTACATATTAGAAAAATCTACAGACTCATTTTGTGTTATTAAGAGTTGTTTTTACAAATTATTTCCTGTTGAAACTTTTTGTTTTATGTTTGTTTTTCTTTGTGATTTTTATGCTGGCTTTGGTGTGACATAACATATAGTCAGATGTTATCTATGTTCTCTGTGCAGCATGTATTTTCCAGATTTACTGTTCTATGTACACACAGAATATGAATCCTATTGATTAGTTTGCTTTGTTCTTTCACACCCTAACTTTTTATCTCAATTGCACATTATAGGAGTGATGTGCTAAACTTTCTATGATGTTTTCATCATAATACATTTCTCTATATCTTTTATAATTACAGCTTTAAAAAGGTAGTTTTGTATTATTTCAAACATGTTAAAAATTGCTGTATCTTCAGAATAAATTGTGTTTCTCAGAATAAATTGCATTACTCAGCATTCTAGTTAGTCCTTTTATTTATACTTAATGTGTTCTAGTCTGTGAGGTAATAAAAAGTGTCAGTTTGTCAAATCAGATTGACAAATGCTGAAAGTAAGGGAGCATTATTTAGCAATAGTGGAACTCAAAAGTTTTGAAATCATATGACATATATCATTGACATACAGTATAATTTTTAGAAAATTGAGCAACTCAAAATGAGAAAAGCTTCCAATATTTAGAGATGAAATGCTATTCCTCTGGCCAGGGCAAACAATCACGGATCATATACATTATGCTTTTAAAGTTTTGCTGTATGTGAGATGTGTCTGTGTTCCTTGTGACATGGAAAGCATGTGTTTACTGCATGGGTGGAGTCTATTTACTGTGTAGTACATTAAATGAAGTACATTAAATTTCTCAACTTTGTCAATATTTTTGTAATTCCCTCATTTGTAACATATAATGAGGGAATTTAATTAGATTTGCATATATTTAAACTATTCTTTCCTCTCAAGTAAATTGAGAGTTATACACCTCTTAAATATTGCATTTAACGTTTTATAGAAGTTTGTATTTCACCTTTTCCCTGTCCTCTTTCCTTCTCCTTCTTCTTCTTCCACTTCCTCTTCTTCATTCTTCCTCTTCATTTTTCTTCTTTCTCCTCCTTTTCGTTCTTGTAACTTTTAATGCAATTCATCTTTATGTTTGAGATCTGCTTATCCTAAATTTTAAAATCTACTCTGCAATACATTTATTTTCTTGGCTGGAGTCCTGTCTCTTTTTAAATGTACTTCAATCTCCTGTTTCATATTTGCTGTTTGTTCCTCTCTTTTATGTTTTCTTTCTTTCCTTTCTTTCTTTCTTCCAAGAAACAATTCAAAAAATTGACGAAACAAAAAGTTGGTTCTTTGAAAAAATAAACAAAATTGATAAACCCTTAGCCACGCTAACGAAAAGAAGGAGAGAGAAACGCCAAATTACTAAAATTCGTGATGGGAATGGAAATATTACAACAGACACAATTGAAATACAAAACATAATAAGAAGCTACTTTGAAAATTTGTACTCCAACAAAATAGAAAACCTGGAAGACATCAACAGGTTCCTAGAGGCATATGAGCCACCCAAACTGAATCTGGAGGGCATACACAACTTAAATAGATCAATTTCAAGCAATGAAATAGAGGAAGTCATCAAAAGCCTACCAACAAAGAAAAGTCCGGGACCAGATGGATTCACAGCCGAGTTCTACAAGACCTTCAAAGAAGAGCTCATTCCAATACTCCTCAAAGTATTTCATGAAATAGAGGAGGAGGGAACCCTTCCAAACTCATTCTATGAAGCTAATATCACCCTGATACCAAAACCAGAGAAGGACACATCAAGGAAAGAAAATTTCAGACCCATATCTCTAATGAACATTGATGCAAAAATTCTTAACAAAATTTTAGCGAATCGCATACAAAAGCATATTAAAAAGATAGTGCACCATGATCAAGTGGGTTTCATCCCAGGGATGCAAGGTTGGTTCAACATCCGGAAATCAATCAATGTAATTCACCACATCAACAGACTTAAAGTCAAGAACCACATGATTATTTCAACAGATGCAGAGAAAGCATTTGATGAAATACAGCACCCATTCATGCTCAAAACACTAGAAAAAATAGGGATAGTGGGGACATTCCTTAACATTGTAAAGGCTATCTATGCTAAGCCCACAGCTAACATCATTCTAAATGGAGAAAAATTGAAAGCATTCCCCCTGAGAACTGGAACAAGGCAGGGATGCCCTCTTTCACCACTACTATTCAACATCGTTCTTGAAACTCTAGCCAGAGCAATTAGACAGACCAAAGAAATTAGAGGAATACGAATAGGAAAAGAAGAGATCAAACTATCCCTATTTGCTGATGACATGATTCTCTATTTAGAAGACCCTAAGAAGTCCACCAGAAAACTTCTGGAACTCATAAATGAATTCAGTAAAGTAGCAGGATATAAAATTAATGCTCATAAATCTAATGCATTTTTATTCATAAGTGATGCATCCTCTGAGAGAGAAATTAGGAAAACTACCCCATTCACATTAACCTCAAAAAAAATAAAATACTTGGGAATCAATCTAACAAAAGAAGTGAAAGACCTCTACACTGAGAACTACAGAACACTAAAGAAAGAAGTTAAAGAGCATCTGAGAAGATGGAAAGATCTCCCATGTTTCTTCTTTCTTTACCTCCCTCCCTCCCTCCCTCCCTTCCTTCTTTCCCTTTGTTATACATTTTAAAATATAGTATGCCCTCCTATTCCTACTTAATATCATAACACAAATTTTGCTTATTGAAGTGTAATATTTAAAATTTTTCTCTCTTCCAAGGCAAACAATGCTCTCCAAATAGTTAAAGCCTATTTTTACCCTCCTACCATAATTACTGTATTGTATATTTTTAAAGTTCAGGCTCATTGAATATAATTTACATTCCACAAAATTTACCCTGTTTAGTAGTAAAATTAAATAATTTGTAGAAACTTACAGATCCATGGACACATTCCCACCTTTGAAATAGAGAATATTCCCATTACCTCAGAAAAATTCCTTTTGTCCCTTTAACATATTCCCTTTTCTGTGTTCCACAACTACCCATATGATTCTGTACCTGCACATATACATTTTTGCATAATGTCATATAAATGTAATTACATAGCATGAATTTTTATGTTTGGCTCATTGTATTTAGGTTTATACATTATAGGGTCATCCCCAACATTGTTTACTTTATGTTTGATGAATATGTAATTCATCATACACATGAACTGTAATTTATTTATCCATTCAACATTTGACAGACTTTCAGGCTAATTCCAGGTTTACATAATTAGAAAGAAATTTGCTATGAACACTTGTATATAGATCTCTAGTGAATGTATGTATTCTTTTATGGTTTGTAACTTCCTGGAAATAAGAATAGTGGGTCATGTAGCAAATGAATGTTAACTTAACAAGAAACTACCAAATATTTTTCCAAAGTGTTTTTATCACTCTGCATTGTAGGCAAAAATATATGAATGTTAAACATGCACTTCATCCTTACAAACTTCACATTTTCTGCGTTTTCCTTTTTTTTTTTGTTCTTTAACTTTAGCCATTCGAGTATATGTGCAGTGCTCTCTCCATTAGTCTGTAACTTTTGTTTCCCTAAGGAGTATGTTAAGTATCTTTCATGTATTTATTTTCTATTCCATCTCTTCTTTGGTGAAGAATTTGTTCAAATTTTTTTGCAATATTTTATTTGACCATTTTTGTCTCATATACTGCTTTACCTACTCTGGACATAGATCATTTAAAGTTGTGAATTTGCAAGTATATTCTCCCATGTATGTAGCAATAAATTTTCTTATTATATGTGTGTTTTAAAATATGTCATTCTTATAGCAACATCTTTTTTAAGAACTAAATATGCTTTAAAACCAATATCTCATTTAAAAATTAGGTTTACTATGTTTTATGTCCTAAGAATCTCTGCTACTTGTTACAAAATTTCTACAACCTTTACTTTTAAAATGTGTACACAATTAAATTTAATTTGTGCACTATAATTTGTTTTTCCTTCATCATTTTATATGATGCATATGATTTTCCAATTTTTCTTGCACATTTGATAAAAATAAAACAAGTGCCATTAAATTAATGGCATAAATTCAGTCTGCCACTGAATTATTTGGAAACCTTGTCAAAAGATATCTCATATGTTTAAACCTATTCCTGGAAACTATATCCTGTGATTATCCCTATATGTATTTTATACCTAACTCTACTGATTATTGTATTTTAATAGTAAAATTTGAAATTAGGTAGTGTGGGTCTTTCAGGTTGCACTTATTTTTAAAACTTTGGTCCTGTTCTCTTTATGTAAATTTTAGAATCAGTTTAAAAGATCTATAAAAGTCTTTCTGGAATTTATGCTGGACTTACAATGAATTTCTATATTCATATTAAAAGACTTGATGTAATGGTTTGAATATGAGATGTCCCTCATAAAACTCATATGGTAATACAGGAAGGTCCAGAGGGAAAGATTAGATTATGAGAACTATAGCCTAGTTGGTAGATTGTTTCATTTGATGGATTAATAATTTAGATGCATTGCTGGTTGGTAACCCTAGACAGGTGGGGCATAACTAGAGAAAGTAGGAGGCATGCTCTTGAGGATTATATTTTGTCCCTGGCTCCTTGTTCTCTCTGTTTCCTGGCTGCTATAAACTGAACAGTTTTCTTCTGCCATGCTCTTCCACCATAATATTGTGTCTCATCTTGGGCCCAGAGCAATGGAGTCCACTGACCATGGACTAAATCTCTGCAACTATAAGCCCACAATAAACATTTCTTGGTCTGAGTTGTTCTTGTCAGTATTTTGGTTACAGTAATTAAAACTGGTTAACACAACTGACAAAGTCATAATATTAAGTCTTTCATTCCATAAACACCATGCGGCTCTCTGCCTTCTTAGATACTTTCAACGGCATTATAACTTGCAGCATACAAATCTGGCATATGTTTTTTTTTATGATTTCATGCTTTTATGTTCTTTTATATTGTGAATATTATTGTGTTCATATTGATTTCCTTTATTCAATTTTTCGATTCTATTATAAGAGATAAAATTGAGTTTGTTTGTATAAGTTTGTACCCAGCAAACTTGGCCAATCTGGATAAAAGAGATTCATCATTTTTCCTGGCATTTAAAGAAATGATAGAATTGATATAAGCAAGGCTTTCTTTGTCTGTATAATAATTATACTGCTGTTATTTACTTTGGAACTATCATTTTTATCAGAAATAATACAAAGTAACATGGGGTTTAGAAGTACAAACTTTCTCCAAAGTAAACTTGAATGGTTCTGAGCTATTGCAAGACTCAATATAAACACACTTCCATATGTAAAAGATACACAGTATAATTTTATAGTGTTTTTTGTTTAATGTTATCAATTTATTAAATGATACATTTTTAAATTATAAACTGAATTTTGAACTAATGTGCTTATATGTGTAGTAAAATTAAATACATACATACATATATATATACACACATATATATACACACACATATATATATATATATATTCAGCAGCAACTGCCACAATTGTTAAGAATGTAGAACCACAAAATAATTTTTAAGAAAGAAGTATTCATCACTGATGTTAAAATTGGCAACAAATACTGATAGTGTACAGAAGATAAACTTTTTGTTCATTTTAAAATTGGTGTTAAATTCTAGATAAGATTCCCTATTTTCTGCGCTCACAGCAGATCACTGCCATTTTGTGAAATTTGACATGCTACTCTCTGACCAACCTTTATTCACTGTGGGGAGTTATTGTTGTTAGTAACTACTTCTTTACCCAAAGTTGAATTATCTAGCTAGTACTAATATTTTGAGTATTAAATGAGTGATTTTATTGCTTATAGATTTAGTTTATTGCTTTAGATTTAGTTTTGGTCCCGGGGATTGCAACAGGGCCTTGTGCATGCTAGGCATGTGCTATAACTGAGGTACAACCACCTGGCCAAATCTAACTTAATGTTACTTTTTTAACATAAGGGACATGCAATCAAATTATACCAATGTAATATGCTAAATATTCCATTTGATTAACCGTATGAGTATTGTGTTATTTTAAAATTAAATCTTAAGGCTGAAACTGAGTTTTTCTCTAAATCTGAGTATTGCATCATTAAGGAATAGAGCTAAAAAATTGGTTAGAATATATAATAGATTCAAGAAAGGAAAGCATGTGATTGAAATAATTATCATCTACAACTTCAGTTTTTCAAAAGAATTAAAGAATAAGATTTCATCCTACAATTGTCACAGATCTTGTATATATAAACACTAACTTCTTGTAAAGTTTATTCATGTTATTTTGTCTATAAGCATTAATTGGATCTAAATATGAATATTAATAAGCTACTTTTATCATAAACCATTAAATATATTTTACAATCATGTTAACATCCAATGTATTAAAAATACATAATGTAGGTGGCATATCTGTAGTCCATTGGGTTCTATTTATTAATGAAATAGACACCAATTGCATGTTTGTTTTTCATAAAATGTTCATGAAAAGCACAGATGAAACCAGATTTGAATAAATCATATACCTCTCATGCTCCAAGAAAGCCAATATCCTCATATATAAATAACACTGCAGAATGCCCTGAGAGAACATAGTTCTTATTTCACCATGTCAGCAAAAATTATTTAAGCATTTTTTAACAGTTATGCCAGAAGTTGAATTTTCCAGAAGATGTATTCATAAAGCTTTTGCAACATTAGCATAGCTATAAATAATTACCAGTATCTTCTCTAGGAATATCAAAAGTCTATAAGGTATAAGCTCTTAAACCTATGAATCATATCAAATTGCCTGAAAAATTGTGTAATGGTTGTGTACACATTTAGGTGATATTCATCAATACTGTTAATCAAATTTGTGTATTAATTCCATGAAAAAGTTGGAGTTGATACTTCTCAATACTTTTAATCAAATTATAAATTAATCCCATGAAAATATATATTTTACACAATATTCATTATCCTTTTTTCATAATATCTTCCTCATAATGAATCTAATAGTGATTTTTAAAATAATTTTATATAATTTTAAGTAATTAGAAATCCTCTATTTGTTTTTTTTGTTTTTTCAGTGTTCAATATCATAATATTAATACATTCCATTTAAGACCATTTATTTTCTAGGCCTTTATGTTAAAATAATGTGATTTTGCTTCATCTGAGAGTCTCAGTATGTTGAAATGCTTGTTGGCATAACTACATGTTATGAATCTAACATGAAATATCAAAATGTTTAAAATTCACATTGCTGATCTTTAATTACTTCATTGATATAGCCAAATAAATATTCAGTGAAGCTTGCTTCAAATTCACTGATAAAACAAGTCCTAATTTCAATTTTTCAACCAACTTTAGTATATTTAATCTCTTCAGAGTAAATTTTTAGTATAATGCCAATGATATAATAGAGGTTCATGAGTATAAAAATTGGCTTTACACAAAGATATTTGGAGCACTAACTTGTTTTGGATGGTAAATGGAAATATGTTGATAAAGGGGCCTATTTGTTTACACTGATATTCATTAAAACTTAATCCATTTGTTTTCAAAACTGTTACAGATGAAGAACAAGCAGGAAAATAAAAACACCTCCATAAGGCAAGTATAAGGCATGTTTTTCAGGGAAGATAATCCTAGTCAAAGACAGTAAGCAAATTTCAAGAAATGAAATGTATATTCAATACAGAGTGAGATTTTAACACAGGTGTCAATTAATGTCTATTAGGGAATCTTCATGGAAAATTATGGCATGGAAATGCTATTACTTAAAGTGGGAAGAAAAGAGAGCATCACTGTTGGTGGGGAAGTTTCTGAATGAATAACAGTGATCCAAATGAAACTCTTTAGAGTTCTCTTAGGGCACCTTTTACAACCAGAGAATTAATAGTGTATTCATAGAGCATTGCAAGGTAAAGAATATCACATACTCCATAATAGGATAGTGTAACAGAGGATGATTAATGAAGAATAAGACCTAAAATTTAACTAATGATAATAATAACAATAAAATTTTCTCTGGAAGAAATTTCTTATTATTTTATTTATAAAGGTATTACCTTCTCTCACCTACTTCTAATTCATCTGTAGAGTTTAACAGAAAACAAAGACTGATAATAATACATGAGTTGATAACTATCAGAGGAAATGTAAATAAATATGGGAATAATTGGACTTCCTAATGTTTGCTTCTTATCTTTTTCTTAAATATTAGAAAATATGCATGATTCCATTTGAAAAAAGGAGGTTGTAAAAGGTGACTGATGTTCTAATGGGGAAGTGTTAAATTTTGCTTTGTTTTTGATAAATTGCTTGATGCTTAATTATTATTTACAACAAAACCATGACAGCACATGCCAGAGTTGCAGTTTCTATTAATTTTCCCAGGAATTTTGTCTAGATTGTGTGTGATAACTGAAACTACTTATATAGTTTGATAGTTTCTATAATGTAATTTATTCTTTTTAGAAACTTTGCTTTTCTGTACAGTGTTCTTTATCTTAGAATACTAGCGGTTAAATTATCTGCCAAGGTTTATGTCCTACTGAAATGTATTGATCCAATTTAGTTTCAATATTGTTGCTCACAAAATTCAGCAAATAGAAGAAAATAGAACAGGGTGACCTAAGACTAAAATATAAGCATAGAACTCTGAATAGCATTAAATAAAAAGGTGAAAATCAAATTAGAAGCATTTTGCACTTGTCTAGAATAGAGAACAATTACACTGACTATGGTTTCCTTTATACACTTCTCTATTAATATAGAAATATGAGATGTTCTGGAAATTCAAAGTGTTGTAAAATAAGTTGCCAGTGAAGTAGAACCATCTTAATATCAAAGGTAATAAAAGAGTTTTGCAAAAGTTTATTCCTTAACTGTGAAACTTTCACTGAGAAAATTTTCTTCATAAGGCATCTCCTTACAGGATCTTAAATGATGGATGATATAATCATTGAATATATATATACACACACACGTATAATCATATACTTCTCCAATGCTTTTCTTTTAAATTAAAAATTTACAAATGTTTTTAAAAAACATAGATATCAAATGCTTTCTCTGCATCTATAGAAATAATCATGTTGTTCTTGACTTTAAGTCTGTTGATGTGGTGAATTACATTTATTGATTTCCGGATGTTGAACTAACCTTGCATCCCCAGGACTAAACACACTTGATCATGGTGCACTATCTTTTTAATATGTTTTTGTATGCTATTTGCTGAAATTTTGTTAAGAATTTTTGCATCTATGTTCATTAGGGATATTGGTCTGAAATTTTCTTTCCTTGATGTGTCCTTCTCTGGTTTTGGTAACAGGGTGATATTAGCTTCATAGAATGAGTTTGGAAGGGTTCCCTCCTCCTCTATTTCATGAAACACTTTGAGGAGTATTAGAATGAGCTCCTCCATGAAGGTCTTATAGAACTCAGCTGTGAATCCATCTGGGTCCTGGACTTTTCTTTGTTGGTTGGCTTTTGATAACTTCTTCTATTTCCTTGCTTGAAATTGATCTATTTAAGTTGTGTATGTCCTCCAGATTCAGTTTGGGTGGCTCATATGCCTCTAGGAACCTGTTGATGTCTTCCAGGTTTTCTATTTTGTGGAGTATAAATTTTCAAAATAGCTTCTAATTATGTTTTGTATTTCAATTGTGTCTGTTGTAATATTTCCATTTCCATCACAAATTTTAGCAATTTGGATTTTCTCTCTCCTTCACTTTGTTGGTATGGCTAAGGGTTTATCAATTTTGTTTATGTTTTCAAAGAAGCAACTTTTTTTTTTTAATTTTGATTCATTGAACACAAATGGAGTACAGCTATTGTTTCTCTGGTTGTACACAAAGTAGAGTCACAACATCTGTGCATTCATACATGTACACAGGGCAATGAAGTCTGTCACACATTCTGTTATTATTACCCCCAACCCTGACCTACCCCTCACTTCCCTCTATACTATCTATCCTTCCTCCATTCTTGCCACCCTTCCACCCCCCATTATGCTTCATCATTCACTTGTCATAGAGACCATTAGACCTTTGGATTTTTGGGATTGGCTAATCTCACTTAGCATAACAGTCTGCAACATCATCCATTTACCTGCAAAAGCCATAATTTTATTCTTCTTTATGGCTGAGGAATATTCCATTGTGTATATTTACCACAGTTTCTTTATCCATTCATCTATTGAAGGGCATCTAGGTTGGTTCCACACTCTAGTTATTTTGAATTGGGCAGCTATGAACATTGATGTGGCTGCATCACTGTAGTAATCTGATTTTAAGTCCTTATGACGGACCTCATAGAATTAGAGCAAGCAATGATGAAATTCATTTGGAGGAATAAGAGACCCAAAATAGCCAAAACAATTCTTAGCAAGAAGAGCGAAGCAGGGGGGTATCACAATACCAGACCTTCAAATATACTACAGAGCAATAGTAACAAAAACAGCATGGTATTGGCACCAAAATAGACAGGTAGATCAATGGTATAGAATAGAGGACACAGAGACAAACCCACATAAATACAGATATCTCATATTTGACAAAGGAGCCAAAAACATACAATGGAGAAAAGATAGCCTCTTCAACAAATGGTGCTGGGAAAACTGGAAATCCATATGTAGCAAAATGAAACTAAACCCATATCTCTCACCCTGTACAAAACTCAACTCAAAATGGATCAAGGACCTAGAAATTAGATCAGAGACCCTGCACCTAATAGAAGAGAAAATAGGTCCAAATTTTCATCATGTTGGCCTAGGACCAGAGTTCCTTAACATGACTCCCAAAGTGCAAGAAATAAAAGCAAGAATCAATGATTGGGATAGAGTCAAACTAAAAAACTTTTTCTCAGCAAAGGAAACAATCAGCAATGTGAAGAGAGAGCCTTCAGAGTGGGAGAAAATCTTTGCCACACACACTTCAGATAGAGCACTAATCTCCAGAATCTACAAAGTCCTCAAAAATCTTTACACCAAGGACATTAATAACCCAATCAATAAATGGGCCAAAGAAATGAACAGGCACTTTACAGAGGAAGATCTTCAAGCAATCAACAGATTTATGAAAAAATGTTCAACATCCCTAGTTATAAGAGAAATGCAAGTCAAAACTACCTTAAGATTTCATCTTACCCCAATTAGAATGTCTTTTATTAAGAATACAGGTAACAACAGGTGTTGGCAAGGATGTGGGGAAAAGGGTACACTCATACATTGCTGGTGGGATAGCAAGTTGGTGTAGCCACTCTGGAAAGCAGTGTGGAGATTCCTTAGAAAACTTGGAATGGATCCACCCTTTGACCCAGCTATCCCACTACTTGGCCTATACCTAAAGGACTTAAAATCAGATTACTACAGTGATGCAGCAACATCAATGTTCATAGCTGCCCAATTCGCAATAGCTAGATTATGGAATCAACCTAGATGCCCTTTAATAGATGAATGGATAAAGAAACTGTGGTACATATACACAATGGAATATTCCTCAGTCATAAAGAAGAATAAAATTATGGAATTTGCAGGTAAATGGATGATGTTGGAGACTGTTATGCTAAGTGAGATCAGCCAATCCCCAAAATCCAAAGGCCGAATGGTCTCTCTGACAAGTGAATGATGATGCATAATGGGGGGTGGAAGTGTGGTAAGAATGGAGGGAGGATAGATAGCATAGAGGGAAGGGAGGGGTGGGGTTACGGTGCGGGGGGAAGAATAACAGAATGTGTGACAGACTTCATTGCCCTGTGTACATGTATGAATGCACAGATTGACTTTACTTTGTGTGCAACCAGAGAAACAATAGCTGTACTCCATTTGTGTTCAATGAATCAAAATTAAATAAA
>JAJEJO010002660.1:76320-118231 GCA_020662805.1 Glaucomys volans
ACCAAGGACATTAATAACCCAATCAATAAATGGGCCAAAGAAATGAACAGGCACTTTACAGAGGAAGATCTTCAAGCAATCAACAGATTTATGAAAAAATGTTCAACATCCCTAGTTATAAGAGAAATGCAAGTCAAAACTACCTTAAGATTTCATCTTACCCCAATTAGAATGTCTTTTATTAAGAATACAGGTAACAACAGGTGTTGGCAAGGATGTGGGGAAAAGGGTACACTCATACATTGCTGGTGGGATAGCAAGTTGGTGTAGCCACTCTGGAAAGCAGTGTGGAGATTCCTTAGAAAACTTGGAATGGATCCACCCTTTGACCCAGCTATCCCACTACTTGGCCTATACCTAAAGGACTTAAAATCAGATTACTACAGTGATGCAGCAACATCAATGTTCATAGCTGCCCAATTCACAATAGCTAGATTATGGAATCAACCTAGATGCCCTTTAATAGATGAATGGATAAAGAAACTGTGGTACATATACACAATGGAATATTCCTCAGTCATAAAGAAGAATAAAATTATGGCATTTGCAGGTAAATGGATGATGTTGGAGACTGTTATGCTAAGTGAGATCAGCCAATCCCCAAAATCCAAAGGCCGAATGGTCTCTCTGACAAGTGAATGATGATGCATAATGGGGGGTGGAAGTGTGGTAAGAATGGAGGGAGGATAGATAGCATAGAGGGAAGGGAGGGGTGGGGTTGCGGTGCGGGGGGAAGAATAACAGAATGTGTGACAGACTTCATTGCCCTGTGTACATGTATGAATGCACAGATTGACTCTACTTTGTGTGCAACCAGAGAAACAATAGCTGTACTCCATTTGTGTTCAATGAATCAAAATTAAATAAAAAAATGGGTATGCATAGTTCTTCTTCCTCCCCTTCTCCTTTTCTCCAATTGTGCCCCCCTTGGGGGACCATAATGGAAGGTGTGTACCAGACAAAATGAACTGGAGAAAATTATTTGGACATAGAAAATTGGAAGGAATTTTCTTTGAGATTAAAGCACTGGATTAGTAATGGGGTTGAGGTTTCTCTGCATCTGACATTATCTTGATTTTAATATTGGGAAAACCACTTGATGTTGTATCTCTTTGTGTATAGCATAAGGTCAAACTACCATATTATATATCCTTCTATAAAAATTTGGTGGCTCAAGAAATATCTCGATATATTTTAAGGTGCAAAGTAGCTTATTGTTACACAGATCACTTTAATCACTTCAATAAAATTTATCATTAAAAATACCCAATATTTATACCTGGAATTAAAATAAATATGACAAAGGGGGAAAAAGGAGAGCTTAAAGAAGGAAGCAAGGAAAATGAAGGATGGTAAGAAGGAAGGAAATGAACTTTCACTTATAATAATGAAATACCAGCTAATGTGGACCTAACCTCTTACTGAGGAAAATATATGTGAGTGTGTGTGTGTGTGTGTGTGTGTGTGTGCATGAGTTATGTGTGTGTATATATATATATATAGTGTGTGTGTATGTTTATATATATCACATATATGATATATATGTACATATAATAAATAATCATTGTATCTATGTAAACATAATCATATGTAATCCCATAATATGATTAAAATTGGAAACAAATCAGAACTTACGTATTTGTGATTCATGAGGACATACCAAGGAAGAGATTTATTAAACATCCAGTATTGGATTTGACTCTCTAAAGGCCTAAGCCATAGAATAAGATTTTAAGGGGAGTGAGAATTTGAAAATATTGTAGCCATCAAAAGGACTGAAGTCCAGAGTTGTATTACCTCATATGTATTAAGTATAGTACATTAATCAGGATGTTAATGTCCCTATTTTCCATCAGATGCAAAAGTAAATACTCTTTAGGGTTAACAATATAGTTTTATGATTTCTACAATTTTTCAATAAATATCTAGCATTCATTCAAAATTACCAAGTACTTGGTGAAACAAGGCAATGAGATGCAAACCAAAAAGAAAATCAGATAACCGGACAAGAAAGCTAAGAACTTCCCACCCCACAAAATTAGCAGAGCATAGAATAAATATTACCGAAAGTATATCCGTAGCATCTACATAGGGAAGAAATTAAGGTCAAAGAGACAGAGAAACAGACAGTGTGAGTGAGAGTGAGACCACTCTCCATGATTGAGTGGTGCAGTATCAAGTGAAACCTGAAAAACGATGTAGTAGAAACACTAGAAAAAATTCTTCAGAACCAGGACTCTCCATGTGCATGCACAATGACAGCTTATGGCAGAAGGGTTGTGAGGTTGATGGGAACTGGGGCAATGATAATGACAACCACACACAAATGGACAAAACCAAGCCTACCTCACACACCAACCATACCAACCTAACACTTCACAGTGGGGCCTGACAAAGAGAGGGATGCAGACACATTTCTGGGCACAAATGATATGAACTTAATTACACGTATTTTTCTATAATTGATGTGTGGAATTTGTGCATATTTATTATATTAGATATGAAAATTTCCTCTGTTAATCTCTATAATGAACTATATACACCTAGGGAAAGAGTCCATTGAAAATAGGATAATGGAAAGTATTCAAAATGAAATGCAGAAAGAGTGTGAAAAACAGAAACAGATATTATACTCAGGAGCTGCAGGAGAGTTAAAAGGCTAACATCACAAATTGTATTTAAGAGAAGAGAGGAAAGAAAAAGCCAAGTAAATTATTTGAAGAGACAATGAACCAAAATTTTCTAAATAAATAATTACAAATCACAGTTCAATGAAGCATATTTATACAAGGTAAATTCAGAATGAAAGAAAAATTCTCACAATAATAAGATAAATCAATTTGCCAAAAAACAAATATAAAGAGAAAATCTTGAAGGTATCTAAGGAAAACTGAACACTGTCCACAGAGAAAACAGGATATGAATTTAAAGATATTTTATTTTTCAGAAACCTTGCAAGCCCAAAGAAAGTGAAGCTCTATCTGTAATTTGCTAAAAGAAAAACAAAGATGTAAGTCTAGAACTATATATCAAACAGAAATATCTCATTTAGTCAAAAGAAGAAAATAGAAATGGCTCATGAGATAAGAGAGATAAGTTCATGAGATAAGAGACAGGGAGAGAGAGAGACAGAGAAAGAGAGAGAGAATCCTGGGAAAATAATAAATCCCAATCTGATAAAAGAAATCAGAAGTTGTCAAATTTGGTATTTTGAAAAAGTCAAGAATATTGACAAGGAGCACTAGCCAGACCAAAAAAAAAAAATTATCAATGTTATTTATTGATAAAATATTAGAATGATAGGCTCTACAAACCTTAAAATGCGTTGGGAGCCACCAATGAATTGTGGGCTTGTCTGAGCTATCTCTAAGAAGAGGTGTGCCCCTTGGAGAACTCTTGGTGTCATCATGACACCAATCTGAGACTGCTCCATTGTCTTGGTGATGTCCTGTTCAAAGAGAATTCTGTGATACCATGGTTCAGACGGCCCTAAGCTCAAATGTACCTCCCTGGAGATAGAAAGAGATATCAGTGTGCTCAAAGAGCCTTGAGGTGCTAGCTGTCTGGAGGAGGAAGAATTACCAGACAAATGATAAGGCTCCCATCAGGCCAATTTTCCTCTCACTTCTTGTTTATCTTGAAAAATCTTTTCTCACAATAAATCCCCCTTTGATATGTTTTGCTATAAATAAAGCACTGGTGGCCTTTTTCTTTTTATTAGGGATTCCACTCATCAGGTCTAATCCACCCACTCATCAGGGCCCCACTGTGAAACTATTTTCTTTGTCTTTTGTCTTTATTTCTAAATATTATTTCAGACTTTTAATTTCCCAGCCAGTTCACCCCTCTGTTCAGTTTACTGATCCCTCGCTGTGTGGGACATAGTAACAAAAATGACCATGAATAAGTTTATGCTAGTGAATTTAACAATTTACATGAGATAAATTATATAGGAAATGCAATTTATCCAAGAAGACTAAGAGAATTTCAAATTTAATTAACCATAAACCATATAAAGAAATTGAATTATTAATCAAAAACTTTCCCTGAAGATAATTATAGATCCGAATGGTTCCACTGGTAACTTCCATTTAGTTAGGGAAAAGTAGCAGCAATATTTCACAATATTTTAATGAAAATAGAAGATATACTTTCCACACTATTTTATGTGGTGATACTTACTATGCTAATGAGAGCAAAAATATTACAAAAAGAAAGCTATAAATTAATGTCTATCATGAGCTTCCTCACAAATATCCTTAACAAACTAGTAGGGAATAAAACCTAGTGATAAGTAGGATACATGGGAAATTTTAAAAAATTACATATCTTTTCAATAGAAACAAAAAAGGAAAATGGTAAAATGAATGCAATTATTTAGAAGGCTGCCAAATATACACAGTATATAGAAAAATTTAGCAAAAATATTCAAAGTCTTGGGGAGATCCAAGATGGCGAACTATAAGGAGGCTGCATTCCTTGTTACTCCATGACTTGGGATTAAAGCAGAGGAAATACTATTTCTCTGCAAGGCAGCCATTGCTGCCCACTGATTCCCTGCTGTTTACAGTTCCCTCCCCTCTCCCGCACCTCCCCATTCATCCTCTGCAAACACAACCATCTGCCAGCATATAGACTGCGTCTTTTGGGTGCAGAGCACTTGCTGACCACCATCTATTATGTACCATGTGACTATTTGCCTGTCTTTTACCTACCCATTACCCAGCAAATGTCCACCTGCAAATTGCCTGCTGTTAGCACGCAGACTGCCCATGGATCAATTCCTGCCTGCTGCACAGTGCTGCCTGGAAGTCCATTGTCAGAGTATCCACAGGTTTGGTTTTGCACAGCCACTGCCATCTTGGAACACCAGCCAGAGCCAAGGGGAGTCCAGAGCCAAGGGGCCTGCAGGTTTGCCTCCACCACAACCGCCATCTATGAGCACAGCCAACTCAGTCTGAAGACACCAGCCAAGGCCTGGAGATATATATTATTGGGGTACCTGCAGGTCCGGTTGCACATGAGGTCTTCCTGCCCAGTGTACTAGTGGCCACCATCTGTCTGCCTCATTGCAGGATCACTCCTTTGTGTAAGCAAATCACTGGTGTCTCTCTGCAAGTTGAAACAGCACTGAGATCTTGGGACTTCAGCAAGGCAGAGCCTGAGAAATCTGAAGCCCAGATCCATCAGATTACATCTGAGTCTATGTGGGTCAGTCTGGGCCTGGCAAGCCTGTGGAAAACTGGAGATGGGCAGTTCCCCAAGAGGAGCACAAGTTGGAGAAACCGGAGAAAACTGGGCTATCTCCAGTTCAGGGAGTACTGAAGTGTGTGGGGATGGAAGGGGCCAGCTAGAACAACTGGAAAGACTGGAAGAAGGTGTTAGGGCTTCTTGCTATTGGTTTATCTACCCAACTGGTCCAGCACCCACTAGACTGAAACTACCATTAAACATCAGAAAACCCCACCTATCAGTGAAAAAGGAAGCTGAGAAATTTTCTGAAAGTCAATGGAAACAATTATTCAACTTTCCATTGAGACTTTTCTTTTTTTCTTTCCCTCTCTCTCCCATCTCTACTATCTCTGAATCTAAATATTTTTCATGCATCAATTTATTGAGGAATGGGATGTCTGAATAGTATATGACAGTTTGTTGTATATTCTTTTATTTTTACTTTAAAAAAATCTGTTCATATATTTTTTCTCTCACCTACCAGTCTCCCTGGATTCTCTTTCTCAATTCTCTCATGCAAAAAGAAAACCTCTATTAATTCCTCCTTTGCTCTAACTATAAATTTTTATCTCTATCTTCTTTCCTTCTCCCTCATAAACATCACATATTACAGTACTTCTGTTCCTTCATTGTTTATCATCTGAAATGGTAAACCCTTTTAGCAAACTTACTGTTTATATTGCAGACAATACTTGGACACATAACTTTTGTTTATAATATAAAAACTGTAGACACATTAATAAGAGCTATTTCATTTCAGGTTGCATGTCGTTAGCATTGTGTGCTGTTCAAATTGGTCTCCAGCCTAAACATGAAGTAGTGGAAGTCTTCAGGGACACTGAGAGACTACAAGGTAGAAACTGTACTGCTTCAGATCAATACCACTGGAGGGAAGACACACAAACAACATGAAAAAACTAGGGGAAAAGCACCTAAAACAAACTAACATATTCCAACAATAGAATCCATAGACAACCTAGCAGAAGAAATGTCAGAGAAGGAGTTTAAAAGGTACATAGTTAGACTGATTTTAGAAATAAAGGATGGTATCAAAGACAAAATACAGGAAATGAAAAAGTACATCAATAAAGAGGCAGAGATTATAAAAAGGATTGAAGCAGAAATCCTTGAAATAAAGGAAACAATAAATCAAATTAAAAATTCAATGGAAAGTATCATCAACAGACTGGACAACTTAGAAGACAGAACCTCAGGCAATGGAGACAAAATATATACTCTTGAAAATAAAGTCAGTTCTACAGAGAACATGGAAAGAAACCATGAATAGAACTTCCAAGAAATATGGGATAACATGAAAAGATCAAATTCAAAATTTATCAGAATAGACAAAGGCATGGAGATACAAACCAAAGGAATGCACAATCTTTTCAATGACATAGCATCAGAAAATTTCCCAAACTTAAAGAATGAAATGGAAAATCAACTACAAGAGACTTATAGGACCATAAATGTACAAAATTACAGCAGACCCTCACCAAGGCACATTATAATAATGAACATATAGAACAAGGATAGAAGTTTAAAATCTTCAAGAGTAAAGGAGATCAAATTACATATAGGGGGAAACCAATTTGGATTTTAGCTATATTCTCAACCCAGATCCTCAATGCCAGGATGTCCTGGAATAACATATATCAAGCTTTGAAAGAAAATGAATGCCAACCAAGACTTTTATAACTAGTGAAATTAAGCTTCAGATTTGAAGATGAACTAAAAACCTTCCATGATAACCAAAAGTCAAAAGAATTCACAAGTAGAAAGCCTGCACTATAGAAAAATATGCCATGAGGAGGAAATGAAAAAAGAAATGAAAATCAGCAAAGGGAGGAACTACACTAAAGGAAAAGTCAATGAAAGGAGAAACTAAAGTCCAGCTTAAACCCAAAAATAAACCAGAATGACTGGGAATTGAAGTCATATTTTAATAATAACCCTGAATGTTAATTGTCCAAACTCATCAATCAAAAGATACAGTCTGGTAGATTGGATTAAAAAAACAAAATCGACAATATGCTATCTTCAAGAGACCCACCTTCTAGGAAAAGACATCCACAGACTGAACATGAAAGGTTGGGAAAAAACATCACTCACATGGAATGCATAAACAAGCACAGGTTTCCATCTTCATATCAGACAAAGTGAATTTAAAACCAAAGTTAGTCAGAAGGGATAAAGAAGGACATTTCATACTGCTTAAGGAATCATACATCAACAAGACATAACAATTGTAAATATATATGCCCCAAACAATGGAGCATCGATGTACATCAAACAAACTTCTCAATTTCAATAATCAAATAAAATACAAAATCTCAACACAATAATACTGGTTGATTTTAATACACTCTCTCACCACTGGATAGATCTTCCAAACAAAAACTAATTGAAGACACTGTAGAAATAAATAATGCAATCAATGATTTAAACTTATCTGATGCATATAGAGTATTTTATCTGTCATGGAAGAAATACACTTTCTTTCAGTAGCACATGGATCCTTCTGTAAAATAGACTATATATTATGCCACAGAGAAAATACAAAAAAAAGAGAAAATTAGAGATACTACCCTGCATTCTATCAGATCAAAATGGAATCAAACTAGAAATTAATGATGAAATAAAAGTAGAAGCTACTCCAACACCTGGAGACTAAATAACATGCTATCAAATGATGAATGAATAGCAGAATAAATCAGGGAGGAAATAAAAAAATATTTAGGGGTAAATGAGAACACTGATACAATGTATCAAAATCACTAGGACACTGTGAAGGTAGTGCCAAGAGGAAAGTTCATTGCTTTGAGCTCATTCCTTAAATAAAATGTCAAAGAATAAATAGCTTAATATTGCATCTCAATGTCCTAGAAAAAAAAGAAAAAAATCAACACCAAAAACAGTCGGAGACAGGAAATAATTAAAATTAGAGCTGAAATCAATGAACTTGGAAGAAAGAAACAATTGAAAAAATTGACAAAATCAAAACTTGGTTCTTTGAAAAAATAAATAAAATTGATAAACCCTTAACTACATTAATGAAGAGACAGACAAAACTCAAAGTAATAAAATTTGTGATGAGAAAGCAAATATCCCCATGACAGACACTACCGAATTACAGAAGATAGAAACTATTTTGAAAATTTATACTCAAATAAAATACAAAATCTCAAAGACATCAGCAAATTCCTAGTGACATATGATCTACCCAAACTGAATCAGGAGGTTATACACAATTTAAGCACATCAATTTCAAGCAATGAAATAGAAGACATCATCAGAAGGTTACCAACCAAGAAAAGCTCAACCAGATGGATTCTCAGGCAAGCTTTACAAGACCCTCAAAGAAGAATTAACACTAATAATCCTCAAATTTTTCCATGAAATACAAAAGGAGGGAACTCTTCCAAACTTATTCTATGAGGCTAGTATCACCCTAATACAAAAACCAGACAAAGTCACATCAAGGAAAGAAAACTTCAGACCAATATCCCTAATGAACATAGACATAAAAATTCTCAATAAAATTTTGGCAAATTTCATACAAAAACATATTTAAAAGAGTGTGCACCACGATCCAGTAGGGATTACCCAGAGATGCAAGGTTGGTTGAACATGCAAAAATCAATAAATGTAATTAATCCCATCAACAGACACACAAGAATTATGTGATCATCTCAATAGGTTTAGAAAAAGCACTTGACAAAATACAGCACTCCTTCATGTTTAAAACACTAGAAAACCAGGGATAGTAGGAATATTGTAAAAAGCTATCTATGCTAAACTCAAGGCCAACATCATTCTAAATGGAGAAAAATTGAATGCATTCCCTCTAAAAGCTGGAACAAGACAGGGAGACCCTCTTTCACCACTTCTATTCAACATAGTTGTTGAAACTTAAGCCAGAACAATCATACAGATGAAAGAAATTAAAGATATATGAATAGAAAAAAAAACTATCACTATTTGCTGATGACATGATTCTACATTTGGAATATCCAAAAAATTCCACCAGAAAACTTCTAGAACTCATAAATGAATTCAGCAAAGTAACAGGATGTAAAATCAATACCCATAAATCAAATGCATTCCTATACATAAGCAATGAATACACTGCAAGAGAAATTAGGAAAACTACCCCTTTCACAATAGCCTCAAGAAAAATAAGTAAAATACTTGGACATCAATATAACAAAAGAGGTGAAAGAACTCTACAGCGAAAACTGCATAATACTAAAGAAATAAATTAAAAAGACTTCAGAAAATGGAAAGATCTCCCATGTTATTGTATATGCAGAATTAATGTTGTCAAAATGACCTTACTACCAGAACTGTTTTATAGATTTAATGCAATTCCTATAAAAATCCCCATGACATTCTTCATGGAATTACAAAAAGCAATCATGAAATTCTTCTGGAAAAAATAATCCAGAATAGCCAAAGAAATTAGCAAGAAGATGAAGCAGGAGGCATAAAATACCAGACATTAAACTATATTACAGAGCAATATTAACAAAAACAATATGGCATAGGCACACAAATAGGCATGTAGACCAATGGTACAAAATAGAAGACACAGAGACAAACCCACATAAATACGATCATCCCATACTAGAAAAAGGTGCCAAAACACGTTGGAGAAGGTAGGCTATCCAATCAAGGGTGCTGGAAAAACTGGAAATCCATGTATTGGAAAATGAAATTCAACCTCTATCTCTCACCCTGCACAAAAATCAACTCAAAGCATATCCAAGACATAGGCACTAGAACAGAGACCTTGTGCCTAATAGAAGAAAAAGTAGACCCAAATCTTCATGATGTCAGCTTAGGGCCTGATTTCCTTAACAAGACACCTAAAGCACAAGAAGTAAAATTAAGAATCAATAAATGGGATGGATTCAAACTAAAAAGCTGCTTCTCAGCAAAGGAAACAATAATGTGAAGAGAGAGCCTGTAGAATGTAAGAAAATCTTTACCACACATACCTCAGATAGAGCACTAATCTCCAGGATATAAAAAGAACTCAAAAAACTTAATACCATAACAACAAAGAACCCAATCAAGAAATGGGCTAAGGAACTCAACACACACTTCCCAGAAGAAATACAATTGATCAACAAATATATGGAAAATGTTCATCATCTCTTGCAATTAGAGAAATGCAAATCAAAACTACTTGAGATTTAATCTCACTCCAGTCAGAATGGCAATTATCAAGAATACAAGCAATAATAAGTGTTGTCCAGGATGGGAGGAAAAAGGCACACTCTTACATTGCTGATGGAGCTGCAAATTGGTGCAACCACTATGGAAAGCAGTATGGAGTTTCCTCAAAAATCTTGGAATGAAATCACCATCTGACCCAGCTATCCCACACTTCAGTTAATACCCAAAGGACTTAAAATCAGCATACTGCAATGACACAATCATGTCAATGTTTAGAGAAGCTTAATTCCCAATAGCTAAACTATGGAACCAACCGAGGTGCCCTTCAGCAGATGAATGGATAAAGAAAATGTGGTACATATACACAATGGAATACTACTCAATCTTAAAGAAGAATGAAATTATAGCATCTGCAGGTAAATGGATGGAGCTAGACAACATCATGCTAAGCAAAATAAGCCAAACCCAAAACACCAAACGCCAAATACTTTCTCTGATAAACGGATGCTGATCCATAATAGAGAGGTTGGTAGGGAAGAATGAAGGCACTTTGGATTGTGCAGAAGGGTGTGAGGGGAAGAGAAGGGCTGTAGGGATGGGAAAGATGATGGAATGAGATGGACATCATTACCCGATATACATGTATGACTAAACTATGGGTGTGACTCTGCACCATGTATAGCCAGAGGAATGAAAACTTGAGCTCCATTTATGTACAAAGTGTCAAAATGTATTCGACTGTCATGTACAATTAATTAGAACAAATTTTTAAAAAAGTATCTGAGTGTTGCAAATTAGTTCCAAAAGTCATCTAAAAACCTACGAATGCTATATCCTGTGCATAGACTAGAAGATGGTAATATTAAAATGTCCATTATCCATCAACTGATATACAGAATCACTGGCATCATGATCAAATATATAGCAAGAATTTTACAAAGAATGAAAAGCTGAATATAAAATTCATATGAAAATGCTACGTGCCTAGAATAGCCTTAAATGATAAAAAACAACTAAGATGTTGGCCTTATACTGACTGATTACAAAATTGCTGTGCAGAGAAATAAAGGACAAACAACTAAGCATGATACATTGTAAATCCCACAAAGAAGAGAATGAAAGTGAAGTCATAGAGTGGATGCAACACCGCATCTCTCATTATTCCATAGCATCTATGAGCCCGGGTGCCTCTTATGCTTCTTATGGAGGCTTTAGTAGGGTGTCTTCCATAGGGTGATAAGCTGACTCTCAGCACTTCAGTGGGGGGATAAGCCTCACCCACGATCTCACATTCTCATAGACTGAAAGTGCCCAGAACACACCTTGTACCATCTTCTCTCATTGTCTGTGGGTGATTGGTTCCAGGACCCCAGTGGATTTAGAATTCTGCTCATATTCGAGTCCCTCTTATAAAATGGTGTAGTATTTACATATTGCCTATGTATATTTTCCCCTATAGTTTATGTCACCTCTAGATTACTTATTCTAACATACAGTAAATGCCATGTAAATAATTGTGTTTTTTAGGAAATAATGGCATGAAATCAAAATCTGTACATGCTCAGTATAGGTGCTTTTTAAAAAAAAATAAAATAAAATAGCTGGTTCTGTGATTCATTGAATGCCTTGATGTTGAGGCTGTAGATTCAGAGAGTCAACTGCATATTTAAGTAAAAGAAGTCTATTAAAGAATCTTCAGACCCAGGAGTAGTGCTAAGAAGGGTGCATACGTAGCACTACGGTCTACCTACTGAGGACCTGATTACAGTCTTGTATGCCAAGAATGCCTATGTAAGCCAAAAGGCTTTCTGTCTTCCTGTAGACTGACTTTGTTCAGTTTGGCAACTTCATTATTAGGCACAAGGAGTGGGAGAAGAAGAGGACCTTGGGGAATATCCAGATTTTTTCACTCATCAGTGATTTACTGCAAAGTCCAAAGTAATCACAACAGAGAGCTTTTGACATATGCTTACTCAAATAGACTAATGGAAAAAGCACCTAGTAAAGCAATTACACATATAAACAGTTGTTTTGGACAAGGTGCCAAGATATTCAGGAAGATAAAAATTAAAACCATGTGAAATATCATTTTACACTGACTAGAATGAATTCAATCAAAAAGTCTGTTACTAAGAATTCTTAATGAAGATGTAAGGGAACTTAAGATATCCCAAATATTTCTGGTAGGAATGGAAAATGGTACAACCATTTGCAAACTAAGTAACTAGTAAAGTGTTAAACACTTGCTTGCACTGTTATTTGGTAATTTTAATCCCAGGTATTTACCTAATATAAATAAAAACATATGTGCACAAGAATATTTGTTATGAATATATGTATACATGGGTTTTTATGGATACATGATATAATAGATTTTTAAGAAGAAAACTCCTAATATTACTGGCTAAATCCAACAGTAGATTCTAAAAAGTGCATATTACATTATTTAACCCAAGATAGGAAATTTCTAGAAAAGTATGTATCATTTATTTGCATATTTTAATTTACAGTGTGCCTTCTAATAGTGATACTCTAAAGCTTCAAGAAACAGACACAATTATCTCATTGACCAGTTTAAAAACCATCAAACAACTATTCATTGAGTTTCTACCATGTGCTAAAACATTCCTAGATGTTTTTGGATATGGAAGTGAAAAAAGGCAAAAATCTTTGTTTTTATGTATCATATACTTGAATGAAAAGAAATATGAAAAGTATAAATTTAAGAGTAAAATAGGGAAAAATGCATGGAGGAATTAAAGATTAAAGGAAGTTATGAAAGTCTAGAAGATAGTGATCTTGTGATTTTAAATGGGGTAGTCAAGGAAGGATTCCTTTGCAACAGTACATTTGTACCAAGTCTTCACGGAGATGTGGCAGCAAGCTCTGTGGGTCTCAGGGAGGCATCAGAGGAAACATGAAAGTCTGACAGCCACAGAATAGCTGGGGTCTGTAACTGACAGAAAGGAAAAAATATGTGGTTGGAGCAAAGAGAAAAGGAGTAAGAGATACTTTTTGAAATTATGGGAAGAAAACCTATTTTAAGCATTTTTCCAGAGATCAGGAGAAGAATTTGAAATGGTGACTAGCGAAAATAGCCTCAAAATTATTTTATTTATTTCTGTATTTATATATGTTTGTTGTATGTATTTGTAATGAAGAAAAGAGAAAGTACCCTGAAGTATGTGGCGATGTCATGGACAAAACCTCTCTAAAAACTATGTCTAAAAGATGGACTATCATAATTAACATAAATAATAAAAACTCACATAAACCTTATACCATAAAAATTCAGCAAATATACTCAACAAAGAATATGACTAATTTTATGAAGGCAAATTACAAAACAGAAATCTATTATCAAGGTTATATTTAAACTGGCACTGGAGGTTTTGACTAAATTTATAAAGCAAGAATAAAAGTATAGGTACTGAAAAGACTTGTAGGGAAAAAGGAATATCATGAATTTATATGATTTGATCAAATATATTAAGTTAAATATAGAACAAATAAGAGTGCTAGAAATTGGATAGGAAGCATTGTCAGCTGACTTGTGACACTATGCTTTACCTCTAAGGCTGCTGGAGATTCTGGACCCTGCTCAAATATTGCTTGCCACACTAACTCAATGAACCTATGCTGATTTCCTTTCTCCTGCAACTGTCTAAGTTGACTCTGTAACAAACTGAGCATCTGTAACTCACTGTTGAGATTTTTTATTGAGTAATCCTTAATTGATGTGTAACCTGAAATTAATGAGATGCAGCTGAAGTTTCCCCAGGACTGATGACTTGCTTTAATTAAAAGTGTCTGAACTCATACAGCAGGGTGAACTTCTTACATGCAGGGTAGGGATGTTATTTGAGAGTCTGGGATTCACTAGACCTCAGAATGCTGACTATGCATGCTGGGTTGGTTGCCTGCCTCATTTCCTCATTTAGAGTAAGGTAAACTTGGTGCTGGCCATTCTATCTTGTAAATTTGATTTTCAGCTTAAAAGCAAAACCATTCTTTCTGATCTGGGCAATTCAATAAGATTACAGAAATAATTGGCTGCTAATTGATCAACATTATTCCTTTATATTACAACAATCTATTAGAAAACAAAGCTAAAATTTTTTTAAAAAAATACATTATTATCAACTACTCTAAAGGGTTCAGGAGCTAACCAAACAAAATATGCAAAAGAAAAATAGAACAATTTTAAAATTTTATTAAGGATAGTAATTATTTTGTAAAATATGAAGATATCTTTCTATGTTCATGAGTATTTATTTAAATCACAAACTCTGAACTTAATATTTTGAGCAAATTAAAAATGTTTTAAATTTTTACATAAGTATAGTATTACAAATAATTCAGATAATTTTTAAAGGATATCAAAAAAATGAGAAAATTTACCCTTACAGACATAAATGAATTATCTAGAATTATGCAGATTCATAGTGACTTTAAAATGCTTTTAGATCAAGAACACATAAATAGAACACAATAAGTTCAGCAGTCATAAATGCATATTTATATATATTTACAAGCAAGCATAGAATTGTTAGGTTATCAATGGAGAAAAAATGAAATAATTATTGAATAGTATTGGGGAAACTGGCTCAACATGAAGAGAAAGAAACGAGTTTTTTACTCATTTAATATTGTTTTGGTATTTATACTGCTTATATAAATTAGATATTATTAGACATTTTGTTTATACTAAAGCTTCTACATTGTTTCAATATTTGAAAATAGTGCAATTCCTGAGGTTTTTAAAAACATTTCATTTACACTGATATGGTTCATATCACTTTTTCTAAATATCCATTGGTTTATAAGTAATATAGATTTAATGTTCATGTCTATAAAATTGGAAAAGTAGTATAAAAAAGCTTTTAATGGCAGTACTCTTCCTAGAATAAAAGAGAATCATCTGAACAACATGCAAGTTATACAGTCTGCTATTAAAATATTTTAAATGACCTATCAGGTACCAAACTGATTTTATTATCCACCAAATATTTTAAAAGAAAATAATTGGAAACTATTTTACAGGCAAATAGTTTACAAGCTATTCATTAAAATTATTCATTTTCTCAACTTCTAGGATGTAGTTTGAATTAGGATTATTACTTTTTTATTACTACCATATATATGTGACTGAACATAAGACTTGATAAATAGTAGATGATTGATAGATTGATTCTTAGAGTTCATGGTAGTCTTTTTCTATAAAGTTATGAAGAACACGGATTTGACATTTATGGGATAACTGCTTTTAGGTAAAGACATGATTTGATTCCTATTTGATGTGTGTCTGTTTAAAGTCTTATTTAATATATATTTTACATATTGCTTTGAATGGATTAACCAGGAATTTTGGAGGCAATTTGCATTACATGGGTTTGCTTACCAATATTCTGTTTGGTTACCAATATCCAGTCTCTTATTCTACATTGAAACAACTTTCTTGCACATAATCCTTCTATATAATAATTAGCAGTAGTTTTAAAAATTCTTCCTCAGATTCCCGAACTTCAGAAACTACCTCACCTGCACAATTAAGATTTTCGAGATGCTAGCCAGTCAACATTAGCTGGGAAGTGTTAAACATTTTCCCGACCATGGGTAATGAGACAAAAAATTTCTTTGATTTTCTACCTACCATCTACTATACTTTCTTATTTTATGAGTAATCATCTCATCAATTCAGAAATTTAACTCCTTTTTTAACTTTTGCTTCAGCTTCATTATGGTAAATACACTACAAATGTTACTTTAATGCTTTCTAGAACGATCTCACCTGAAGATTGGCAAACTTTCATTTTTTTCTGAATGTAACATATTATCAACTCATTAAAGTTGGACTTATGACCATGTCTTTTCTCACTTAGGCCCACTACATACAGCTCTGTAACACTTGGTGCTTTAACATTACATGGATAGTCATTTAAGAGCAAAACTACTAATGAAAAACTCAAAAATGTGAAAAACAGCATTAAATAAACTCTGAAATGATGCTCATTTGTGGTATTGATAGGAGAAACAAAAAGGTTGAGCTCTGCCTTGTTCAACTCAGTTGAGAACCTGCTTGTCAGTAACTCTGATTTTTTGCCACTTTGAACATATCTACAACTGACCATAGGATTGTGGAGAATATTGATTTGGGGGCAAGTAGCAAATATGTACATACAGAATACATAAATAATGAGGTTCAACTGCATGTGTTTGTTTGTGTGTATGTCTATACACTTGTTTATTAGTATCCAGAATTTTCATTACATAAATCCATTTGAAGGTACCATTTCAAAGTAATTTTGAAAATTGACAAAGGACGCTCTCTCTCTGGATCTCTGTTAACAGCGCAGGAATAACTGAGGTGAATAAATGTATAAATTTCTCATACTTGCTCACTTCAGTCTATAACATATCAAAATTTGGAATATACAAACTATTATTTAAATGTTTGCGTCCCCCCCAGATTCATATGTTAAATCTTAGTCACCTATCTGATGCTATTATAAAATGAAGCCTCCTGCCACTCCATGAGGCCACAGTGAGATAGGGCTATATATGAACCAGGCGCCAGATCTAACTTGACCTTAGACTTCCCAGCCTACTAAAACATAAGAAACAAATTTTCTTGTTTAAAACCACCTACCCTGTGGTATTTTGTTATAGCAAACTGAACTAAGATATCAATATAAGCTAAACTACTATGTATTGAATAAAGGAGAAGGAAAATAGAAAAAAAATAGCTAAACCAAAATAAATAAACACAATGCCTTATATATCTTAGGAAGGACCAAATTTTATACTTTGATCAATATAATGGATTCTATTCTTTGCATGTAAGCTCAACTTCAAAAAATTAGAATTATTACAAAATTATTGTAGCAATGTGTTTTCCTTCTCTTCCCCTCCTCACTCCTCTTTCATTCTGTTGTCTGAAATGTTTTAAATAAGCTAGGAAGTATCTCTGTACTTTGTGTGCATGAGAAATTTGAAAAATGAGTAATCTATTTTATGAGAACAAATCTTAATGCTAATCCTAACAAATGCTAATCCTAAATATAACTCACTAATTGCCATATAATTTAAGAATTATATTTCACTTGAATGTTCAGCTCACATATAATATTTCATGCAAATAACCTCATGCTTGTAAAACAGTTATTATTTTGCATTATTTTACAATTGAGGAACCAGGGTTCAAACAAGTTTGTACTTTTCTAAGGTCCTATGGCAAGTAAAAGTGGGAGAGGTAAAGCAATTTCATCCTATAAAACACACAAAAAAATTTATGTTTATAGTTCCATGATTCAACATATTACCACTAATAGTTAAATCATATACAATAACATTGTTTAAGATGTTTTGTGTGTACTCTGATATAATTACTTCACTAAATTACCCTATTCTCCCCTTAAGTTTAGAAACATAGTTATTCCTATTTACCATTAAAGAATATTCACACTCAGAAAATTTATACTTTAATCGATATTTGTTCAAGGTCATACAACCTTCAAGTTATAGAAATTGAACTTGAGTCACATTCTGTCTCCTCAATTTTCAAAGTTTAAGAAATTTAACTTTCCATGAAAGTATGTGAATATTGTGTTCACATTATTTCCAAATATATAGTGTATCAGCTTTGAGTTTCCAAACTATATATTGTTACTGTGCACATACTTGAGCAGTTTTGTAAGATCTTAGATTATATACAAATAAGATTGTATAGGTGCTAGGTAATCAATTGATTCGATTGTGTTCTTTTTTATGTTGGTTTTCAAAGAGGGTATTAGGGTAAATATTTTAGTAACTTCATTAGACATTTATAGAAATGAAATAAGCAAAAATGTTTGTGAAAATCAAAATTAAAATAATGAGAAAAAATTTTTCAACTCAACCAAACATTACAGAATATAAAGGAAGATAAAATGGTTGAAATTCAGGGGGATGACACATTTTCTAATTTTGATTCTGTCAAAATAGCTTTGATATATGTAAAATATTTAACAAATATTTTTCACTGGTCGATTTTGGTCTATTCATTTACTACTTAACTAAATAAACAAGTTCATGAAAAAATTAATAATATTGGAAGGCCATTAAGTCAAGCTGAAAAATATATAAAGATTATAAATTCAAATTTAAATATTACCTAACTCTGATACATGGTTAAGAATTACAAAGATATGATAGGATACACTTCATTTGTTTTTTATTTTCTCAAGAAAATAACCAAAGTAGAAAACAGATCATTTGCCAAAAGCATTTTTAGACAGCATTACTATTTTTTTAAATATATTTTAGAGGTGTGGAGAAGAAATAGCAAAATAAATGAGTTACAGAACACGCCTCTAAGGCCATAGGGGTATAAGTTTGGGAGAAAACATTCTTATGATTATAAAGGGAGACATTTTGTAATTACACAGTGATTAATGACTGTATTTCTATTTTCCTGACTGGTTGTCATAATAAACAGTTCTTTTTGAAGTTTCATTAATATGAGCTTTGAAAAAGAATACTGATGGCTCTTTTGAATATCCAACTTGTTTTGCTTGAGGATTATGCAAATCACTTTTTAAAGTCTCATTAAAAGATAATATTTAAGCTGAACACAAGAAATTCCCAGTCAAAATTCAGATCAGCGAAGCATGGATTTAATATGTAGCAACTTACTGGTTTATTGTGCCAGTGCTACTTTCTTTATATATTTTATTTACATTTTGTATTTTTCATATATTAAGTACTTAGGCTATACTCTCTTCCATTATCATGGTATGTGCATATGTGTTTTTGCATGTATGGCCTTAGTTATCCTTGCAAATTTGATATCTATTTTGAGAGAAATTATAAAATTTTCAGTATAGGATATGGATCCTCACTATAACAAGTATATTAGAACTCTGAGTACAAATACAAGCCTCTCTCCATGTCAGAATAAGCAGGATTTGGGAAAATTTAGAGAAATAATTAAGAAATTCTTTATAAACCTATGCACTTTGTTTTGCCTTCTTACTCTTATGTGAAAAAAAGAAAAACATACTAATCAAAATGTTTAAGAAGCTAATAGAGTTCCCCTAGTGTCTTGATCTATTACATGCTTTTAGTGACTGGCTCTGTCAAATTTTGTGACAAATTGAAGGGCAACTTAATCAGTGTATTGATTAACAATTTAAAATACATTTTAGATAATTAAGGAGGAATCCTGGGAATCATTGATAGATCATATTAACATTAAGAAATGTTTAAATTAAACTTCAGGCAGTTAAGAGTTTGTGTTGTGTGTACTTCTAAATAAAACAGATAACTTTCTTTGACACAGGAAATAAATTAAATTTCACCAAGCGATGGACGGATTATGCTTTATAAAGAAAGCAGTAGTTCTCAAAAGACAAATAAAGCTGAGAAAGAATTTAGGTGATCAAAACAAAGATCGACTCACACTTGATGCTTGCAGTATGTTTTGCATTCATATTTATTTACAGAGAATTGGCTTGCTTCATAAATATAAAATTATGTTCAGGCGAAAACTACATATACATAAACAAATATCCTTGGAAACACTGAAGATTGTTTACAGCAATATCTTTGAACCAAGTAGAGGATCAAAGGGTGCTGTTTCTCCGATGATAGATTTTTGGTCTAAATCGTGTTTTTAAAGCAGACTATATTAACTTTGTAATGTGGATAATTGGAAATGCATTAGGGGGCATTCAAAAAGCTGACCACATCCACTTTTCATTCCTTCATGAAGATCTAATATACGTGGTTTATGAGAAAGAACTTTCATTCTTTGGAACTTTTCAGTGATGAGCTATGCCTTCAAAAAATACACTAGAGCTGTGATTTATTTTGAAGGGATTCTCATTAAATTGTACACCACTATACTGAAAAACATGATTACAATAAAAATGCTGACACGAATTTTTTTTTATCTTACCCTTTAAGGTGGCTGATTTTATCTGAATGTTAAATCAAGGACAAGAGTTTACTCTCCTTCATCTACATAGAGATGAAGATGTTAAATATATTCATTATTTTTCTTGTACTGTCACATTTATATATATCTCTTTGTGAGGGGAGAAAATATTACAAAGAAATGTTTAATAAAATAGAACAATTATGTTATAGGTAGGATATTTTTGAAATTACTTATGGTAATAAACATCTCTCTCTGTGTCAGCTCAATAAAGTCTACAAAACAATATGATTCATTAAGTTAATATCACATATATTTTGTAATATCAAATTTCAATGCCAGAGTTGTAGTAATGGATATGACTTAATAGTGAATCTCATACTTAAGTTTCTTTGGAACACACATTGAATAATTCATATCTATATTTTGCCTAAGTATAAGTTTATTTTATATTCCCATTGGTTCATTAGAAATTACTTTCAATCTAAAACTATGTGTCTTATTTAAATAATTTAGCATATTTTAAAATTAAACTAGTATATTAATGAATCATTTCTACAATATTACAGCACATTTAGGAAATGTATCTTCAAAATAATGCATTTTAATGATATTTTTTGATATTTTTAGATGACATTTTACAAAGTATACACATAAAGAATATGTAATTATAAAAGTATTTTTAATATTTTATATATTTTTTTCTTCACTCTTCTCATTGATTTTAAGTCTCTGGAAAGGAAATGTAATGATTTTTATTAAAAAAATAATTTATTCTATCTAAAACTTTGTCCTTTCAAAATATACTTACCACAGATACAAAAATCTATTAGCTAATGAATAGAAATTGTGGGTTTATTTCCCAATGTCATTCCATACTATGGCGAATGGATTTGCCTATAGTACTTCACAATAGCAACTTGCACAATACAGATTAAAAGCAATGCAGGATATCTTAGGAATATTTACTCCATTTATGTGCGCTTTTTAGATTTGTTCTTTTATTTGTTATACAACACAGTATAATGTATTTTGGCAAATTATACATATATAGTGTGTATATGAGCACATTATTAAATGTATTAAATCAAGTGGTCATCTTTACAAGTAATGTAAGCATCATGAAGTTATTATGTACTTAGTACTTTTGAAAAGTTATTAAATAAAGAATGAACTTTAAATTCACCAGTATTTTTGAGTATTAACAAATACAAATACTGTATGTGAAATAACTTTATAGCTGTGCATTACAACTACTTATATTAGGATAGTAGATTCCGCTTATCTAGAGAAAGACTAGGAAATCTAATACTGCTTGAAAGAACCCATCCTAAGTGTTATTCTTATTGAGAATTTATTGTTTGATTTCAGAAATCACCATCACATATAAGTATTTTTTGTGTGGGTGTCTGCTTGATTGTCCTATTCTCTTCTATTGACTGAGTTTTCATATCTTCCCTAATATCTAAATGATTATAATATGCAATAAATATGGATGACAGGTATGGTTTTATTATTTTCATTGAAGACTGGCTTAAATATGCTTAAACAAAATGTACCTTTTTTGAAATACCTTCTCAGGTCACAAAAGCAAAACCTAGGCAAACCAAACAAAAACAACAACATATCTATTGTAGATATGAATATTCAAATTACTTACAGAAAATTTAACCATTTTTTTATATTGATTTCCAGAAAAGTAAAAGTGATATTTAAATCATAATTAATGTTTCTCAATGAAGTTTTATAATTCGCTCCAAAAACTTCTTGCAGATATTTTGTTAAATTTATTCTAAAATTATTTATATTATTATTATATCATAAATTATATTTTCTCATTTCTATTTTTTCTTTCATTTTGAGCTCTTTAATGACTTTTATTTCTTACAATATTGAAATTCATGATGACTTTAAATCCATTTTTATTATTTATATTTTCTAATAGCTTGTTAGTGTGAATACTTATTTATCAAATTGATTGTGAAAGCAGTAATCTTATTAATCACTTCTATTATTCATAATCACTTATGTATATCCCTTTGGATTTCTTGCATAGAGAGCCTTACATGTATAAAAATGTGCTGAAGTTTAAGGAAAAGTATTCATTACTAAAAACCATTAATAAATAAAAAGGATTTTAAGGGAATGCTATGAAACCTATATGGCAATAAGCTAGATACATTAGATCAAGTGGACAATTCCTAGGAAACAAAATATGGAAATTGATTCAAGAAAAATGGAAACAAATAGACCTATAGGGAGTAAATAGATTGGGTCAATAATTTTAAAAATTTCTATAGACACAGTGTCCAAGTGGATTCACTGTGAAATCTAGTGAATGATTAAGTAAGTAAAAAATAATATCAAGATGTCATAAACACTCATAAAAATAAAACAAAGGGACCATTCTTCAACATTTACTAGAAATACAGTAATATCCCAATTCCTGAAACCAAAAAGAGACCAAATTATTACCAGAAAACTACAGAGCATTTTTATACTTAAAAACACATCAAAATCTTCAACAAATTAGTACAATACTATATACAGCCTAACCAAGTCAGACATATCTTAAGAATGCAAGTTTACCTTATATTTAATGATCAATTAATGTAATATACTATATTAATAAAATACAAAACACAAGCACCACAATGCATACAGAAAAAGCTTTTTGACAAAATCTAATATATTTTAATAAGTAAAATCCTCAACACTATGAATAGATGTATCTTTTTAAAATTAATAAAGGGTATCTGTTAAAAACTTACGACTAAAATTATGCTTGCTGGTGAAAATCTGAATTTTTCCCTTTAATGACACAAAGAAGATGTTATCATTTTTATTCAATGTCATACTGGAAGTTTCAGACAGGGATATTCAGAAAAAGAAAACAGAAAAAGCAGAGGCATTCGTATTGGAAAATCAGAGATAGAACTACCTTTGCATGATCTTATGTATAGAAAACCATAGAAATTCATAAAACAAAACCTTACAACTAATAAACAAGTTCAAGAATTTACAGGACAGCATATCGATGTATAAAAATCAATTCATTTTTATTCATTAACAATGAACTCATGAAAAAATGAAATTAAGGAAATGATTTACCACAACATCAAATGAGATTTCACAGTTGTGAATGAGTATAATAAAACAAGTTCAAACTTATTCATGGAAACTATAATGTATTATTGAAGAAATTAAAGGAGACTACATAAATTAAAAGAAATTTAATGTTCAAGCATTGAAAGACTTAATATTATTCATATGGCAATACACTTCCAATTGACATACAGATTAAAACAAAATCCATCAATATTCCAAATGCCATTGTTTAAAAATATTGACAAGTTGATCCTTAAATTCATGTGCAAATGCAAGAGATCAAAACAATGCAGAAGTCAATCTTCAGAACAAAAACAATGTTTGAGAAATCAAGGTTCCAAATTTCAAAGCTTGTCACACAGCAACATTAAGAGACAATGAGGCACTGGCCTAGCGCACGTGCACACATACACACACACACCATAATACCTCGTTATATATTTATATATGTATATACACATATATATATTTTATATAGTTTCTTTTTTAATTTTCAGGTTACTAAAGTGTTCATTGTTCTTTAAAAAGAAGACTTCATCACGATGCTACTCATTTTCAGTTTGTGGTCATTTAGTACTCTCTCAAGAAATTAATATGCCAAACCTTGGCTCCTTACAGTCATTCTTTATTTTATTATTTTAGTTTGAACTTAAGAATGTTTAATGTAGAGAATAAACAATACTCTATTTGAATGCTGAAGTGTTTTAAGGTTAATTTTTAAATATTTAGCAATTTGTCATTTCATAAGTCTGGACATTCTAAATGCATTTATGTTTTAAAATTGTTACTAATTGAGTTACCAATTGTTACCATGTGAATGGGGCATACCTATGATCCCAGCTACTCAGGATGCTGAGTCAGAATTGCAAGTTTGAGACCAGCCTGGGAAACTTAACAAGACAGTGTCTCAAAATGAGAAAAGTAAAAATGGCTAGGGATGTAACTCTGTGGGTTACATTTCTAGTACTGAAAAAGAATTTGTTTTGTTATGATCATCTTTATAAACAAAATATCTTGAAATGATAATTTCACAAGTCATTAAGTATCACAAGAATTATAAGATATAAGGCAAAACTAACAAGGACAAGACATTTTTTAAATTATCCTTTCAATTAGAAATTAAGGTTTTAGAACATTTCATTTTCATCTATGACCATCATTGTTATATAGTTCTTGTAATTAGTTGAATTTGATTCTGGATCAATTGCAGTAGACATATTTCTTGCATGTTCTTCTCAAGATAAAGATTGACCTTTTTCAGTCATATACTTAATGAGTTGTTCCTAGTAAGAAACCCACATTTAGGCCAGGCATGGTTAAGCATGCCTGTAATCACAGCAGCTCAGGAGGCTGAGGCAGGAGTATTGTGATTTCAAAGCCAGCCTCAGCAGCTTAGCAATGCCCTAAGCAACTTAGCAAGACCCTATCTCCAAATAAAATACAAAAAATGGCTGGGGATGTGGCTCAGTGGCTAAGTGCCCCAACTTCAATTCCCCACCGCCCTGCAAGAAAGAAAGAAAGAAAGAAAGAAAGAAAGAAAGAAGGAAACCCACATTTAGCTGAATCTAAAATCTCAAGAGTTCAAAGAAGGACATTTTCTGGAATTGGTCTGTGCCTTCATTCCTGAAGTACTTTGTTCATCACTGGAAGAAATTTATCAAAACTAAGGTACCTGGTGGGTGGGTTATTTTTCTATGTCTCCAAGCAGATTGTGTAGCTTTTCTTCACTTGGCCAGTATCCCAATGGCATGATAATTGTCCTAATTTCTTCTCTCTTGCCCATGAATTTCATTCTTGGAGCTACAGAGACAAGAATCCAATTGGTGGTCTTCTGCTGCCCACTGAATACCAGCACCCAGAGCTAAAAGAGTCATAACACAAATAGGCCTTGATTTTTTTATCTTTGGGCTCTTGGGAGATGCATTTCATTAACCAGGGTCAAGGTATCTTGGACCACTTGGGCCTATATATTTATATATACATATATGAAAATATATTTCAATATTAAAATATATATATGAAAAAATATGTATCAATGCATGAGAATTGAGAATGCAGACATAAAATCTTACATTTGTGCTCAATTCATTTTCAACAAGTACACCAAGACAATGCAATGTAGAAAAAAATTAGGGAAAATCATTCTTGAACAATTGTGCATTCAAAAAAACAAAGTTGTATCCCCTACTTCATACCAAACAAAAAGTTAACTAAAAATGAATTGACTGAGTAAACACAACTAAAACTGTACAATTCTTAGAAGTAGATTTTGGAGCAGAACTTGATGACCTCAAATTATGTGATAGTCCATATATATGATTCCAAGAATACAAATGACTAAAGAAAAAATAATAAACTGATCTTCATCCAAATTAAAAATTTTCTTTAGAAAAGGATATCATAAACATATCATAAACATCCCATAGAAGAGGAAAAATATTTGCATCTCATAAAAGTGACATGTGTTCCAAATGTACAAAAAACTTTTAAAGTTGAATAACAACAATAAGAAACTGAATAATACAAGTTTAAAAAAAATGTAAAGGATTTTCACATGCAGTTATCCAAAAGAGAGATACAGATGCCCAAAGAGCACATAAAAAAATTATCAATGTCATTAGTAATAGGGAAATCCAAATCAAAACCACAAGAAATGCCACTTCACACAAATTAGAATGACTAAAATTTAAAAAGCATAAAATAATAAGTATTAGAGATAATTTTGGGAAATTAAAACCCTAATACATTGTGCATCAGTTGAGGAGAGGATTAATAAAATGTGATATATATGCAATTAAATATCACTCATCAATAAAAATTAAATTGCATAGTACAATTTGTGGAACTTGCAAAAGTTATGCTAAGTGAAAGAAACCATTCACAAAAATCACAGACTGTATAATTCTATTTATATGAAATGTACAGAATTGGCAAATCAACAGAGAAAGGAAGTAAATCCATTGTATATCCCCAAAGCAGACAAGTGGGGATGACTACTAGTGAGAAAGAGGTTTCTTTTGAGAGTGATGAAAATGTTCTAAAATTATGTTCTGGTTATGGCTGCATAACTCTGTGACTATGCTATTAAGCAAAGGATTGTACACTTTAAATGAATAAATTTCATGGTATGGGAATTTTATTTTAATATTGTTATTAATTGGAAGTTAGATTTCATCCTTTAAAATCCTCACACATAATGTTTATTTTATTGCCTTACTTGTATCCTCAGCATTGTACAAACTACTATATCACACTTCAGTTCTCCTTGGTTTCCTTCCAAAATGGGGTGGCATTTAATACCTGGAACCCCAGAGAGCTACCTCTGTATTAATCTGCAAATATCTAATGAATATAATGATCAAATGTAAACATTGTTGTTTGACAAATGAGTATAGAGAAATCACAAATCATTTAGTTTGTATGCTTAGCTCTCTTTAAAGGTGATATTATCACTCCTTTTGCGTGATATTGGGTATATAATATTTGGTGTTATGTGTCAGTAGTATTCTGAGACAAGTGTAGTTCAATATTGCTGTTTCAGAACTAATTATGACCTTATTTTGCCTGGAAAAATGTGAAGGAAAAAATAAAAATACTTACAATAGTTTGTAAGAATAGGTAATACCTACTGTGTGTCAATTTCAAACATTCCTTCCAAGTAAATATGATCCCTTCTATATTTGAAAATGAGGAAATTGAACTTGGACTTTAACTTATTCTGACCAATTATTCCTAGTATGTAGTTGTTCTCATTAGGACTTTTAATCAAAAATTAAAATTATCTTCATGTATAATTTATATTTATGTTCTAGTTTTACTCATATGAGAAAGAAAATTAAGCATACAATAAATGTCTGTTAATTTATATGGCATGAAACTAGATAGAATATGCAAGCCTAAAAATAAATTTCAAAATATTTGCACCAACTTTTTTATTCTTCCTTAAAATAATTATGCCTGAGAAACATTAACATTTAAAGTTTGCTAAATATACACCAGAATATTTTAAGAATAAACTTGTTAATATTTTATTTAATAATGACTTTAAAAATACATAATACTGTCATCTTAAATGCCTTTGACAAATTTTGCAAGTCTATACTTCAAGTTATGACTCTAATGTATTTCAGAATATTATTTATAGCTTTGAGTAACCTGCTTCAGAATATATTGAACAATTATATTTACACAATGTTTCCCTACAATATTTGTTGAAAGCGTTGACCCTAGCAAGCACATTTTGCCACAGATTATACATTCAATGTGCAAGTCTAATTATTCACAAAATAGGAATTCAAATGAAAAGAATGCTTTGCAGGTGCAATGTAATACTATTCACTTTTCAGCTAACTGTAATTTTGCAGAAAAAAAAGCAAAATTTAATGCTAATTTAGTCTGCTCTTAAAATTATTTCATGGTTGACTATGACATATAAAGATTTTCACATTTAAAGAAATAACATTTTGTAAACTTACAAAAATTTGATGCAACAAGAAACATTCCTGATTCAGATTTTATGGAATGCAGAAGAATTAAACGATATATAAATACTGAGATAGATAGCTAAAAAGATTTATTTTACATTTTAAATAATATTTCTGAGTGAAAGTAGTCTCTACTGATCCATAATTTTTACATGTTTCAACATGTAAAATAAGATATTTTAATCAAATGGGGTAGATATTATTAGTGACAGAGAGAAAAAGTATGTTAGTTTAAAAGTAGACATTGTTTTATTTTTGCATTATAACTAATAAAATGGAGGTTTAGAATTAAGAAGGAATTATACCCATCTATGGCTTACTTCATATTTACTACTACCCTTCAAATGCAAGTATGTGCCATCTAATATTTAAGCATTTTTCCCATCACTAAAATGTGAATGGTTTAGCTTATCTATTCCAATTCAAGGCAGATGTCCTTTTGCCCAGACCTCATCAGAGATTTTCAAAAATAAGCAGTTTTGTTGCTAGCATCCATAAAAATAAAACATTTAAATATCAATTGTAAAAGTTTAGAATATTGCAAAATATGAAATAGTAATTTAAATGATTGTTACAGCATCACTAATAACCAGGACATACACAGAGAGATTGCAAGTAGGCTTAACTTTTAAAATCCAAGGGGTATTACATACATACATACATACATACATACATAAGCTTATGTTTCCTTATGAATATTTATCTTTCAAATTCACTTATTTATGAGGAGTGGACATGCTACCATGTGTTGAATAATATTTTTTGTGTGTATTATAATTTCATGTAATCTCTCCAATTTCATATAATATGTAACTCACACTTATCTTTTCATTATTGTAAGCACTATAGTTTTCTTTTTTTAATTTTGATTCATTGTACATAAATGGAGTACAGTTGTTGTTTCTCTGGTTGTACATAAAGTAGAGACACACCATTTGTGTAATCATACATGTACATAGGGTAATGATGTTTGTTTAGAACCAATATAGTAACTTTATGTCATGTTTTAAAGGTTATTATTCCTCATTTTTTTATGTATGTGAATAAATTCTGCCCTATAAATCTGAGAACAAGACTAGTGTTCTTGTATCCCAATAAATGTGTTATGTATTGAAGTTCATTTATGTATTTTGATTGCATATGGCTTTATTTAAATTTATTCCTTTTCATAGTTTAAATACATTGCTATAAATAGTAATAATGCATTGTATTTAATGTGCAAATGATAGTATTGGTTTTGATTTAATTAAACAACTTTTTAAACAAAATATGTCCCTTATGTTATCATATGGAATGTATATTCAATAGACAATGGTAAATTAGAATCAAGAATAATATAGGAACTCTAGAACGGTGAAATATAAAATATCTGAAATTATCCATATTTGAATTTTATAACATTAAAAATGCAGAAGAGATTAGTGAACCAAAAAAGATATCTGACTTGAAACATAAAAAAAAAATTAAGAATAAAATAAAGGAAAACATTTCAAAATGTGGGGCCCAAAGAAACTGTCTCATATGGCATGTCATTGGATGGCAAGGAAAAAGAGAGAATGGAAAAGACATTATTTTAGGATATAATGTTTATAAAAATGATGAATAAACCTCAAAATTAATGAATCTGTGCATATTTCAGGCAGAGCAGACACAAAGAATCATTGTTAAACTATTGAAAGTCAAAAAAGAAGTGAAAAGATCAAGGTAGTCAAATAAGAGCCATATTACACACAGTCAGCCTCAGATCTGCCCTCTAACAATGAGAATATTTCTTCCAGAATAAAATTTAGACATCCTAAATTCTCAAAGACCACTTAAGAGTCCACTCATGAAGTCATGATGATGTTCATCAAATTGATGGTTGGTGTAATGAAGAAAATGGAAACAATATGAAATAGATTTTAGAAATGTAGTAATAGGACTTAATAAATTATATAGGTGCTGGAAGAAAAATAAAGAATAAAATAAAATAAAATTTTATTTACTGCTATTGTTTTCACCAAACTGCTGAACTCAATTAATTGGTATGGGTAAGACAAGGGGAGAGCTGGAAAAATCAATAGTTATGTTTAGTTATATTGAGTTGAAAGGCATATTAGTTATCTAAGTAAGCAAGATATATATCAATAGATAGCTAGAAAGATAGATATTCCTTCCTACCTTCAGTAAGTAGGAAGAATGGTGAGAGAGTTAAATTTAAATTTAAATATGGTGATCAGAGTGGTTTCACTGAAGTGGTATTTTGGTAGTATGGAATTTTGTCCTCAATTCTTTACTCCCCTATAACTAGATTATCCAATTTCACTTTTTGTCTTATGACATTGAAGGACATCCTGCTATGGTGAAATTTTATTTGCCAGTTATACTGATGTTATTTCTGCCATCTGATTTGCTTTGTTTAATGCACTGTTTAGTGTATGTAACTATAACTAAAGTGTAAATGTGGTTACACAGTTTAGCATGTCTTACCGATTTCTGACATAAGAACATGTCTTGGGTAGCCACTTGTCACAGGAAAACAAACAAGTGGAAAGGACCTGATCTAACTTGCAGCCTGGATCTCAGTAGAATTGAATTTAATCAATGCCATTCAGATTCCAGATAAACTCCCAGACCAGTCTATTCATAAGCATAAGAATAACTGTCTGCTTTATAAGTCTGAGAATTTTTGGTTGATGTGTATATAAAAATTATTACTAGAGACATAATTCTGGAGTTGGGGATGTTGCTCTTCTATTACAAACCAAAATATGCACCACTGACTTTGCATCTGGGCAGCAGGAAGTGAGGAAATCCTTGAAAGAACACAGAAAAACAGCAATGCATTGAGCATGATGAAAATTTGGTAGATTTAGCACCAGCGGTAACCTAGAAGTAGGACATAAACTTGTGGTCCTTGGGCAAAAAGTGTGGAGTAAAAATATTAATATAACTTGTGTGTTTGGTAGCTCTTCTTATTGAAGTAGCTGGAAAGGGAATGAGGTAGGAAAAGAACTATTATGTTAGGAATATTTGAGTGAATAGAGAGATTCTAGAAATCCTAGAACTTTCTGAATTGGAAAATTAACTATTTACCACCATGTGAAAATTTTCCCATAAAATACTGAATTCAGGGAAAAATCCAAACTCAGTATTAATAGTTGTGTGTGTGAGGTGGTGGAGATCAAACATAGGGTCTCATGTGTGCTAAGCAAGAATACTACCACTGAGACCCCAGCCTCAAATTCAGTTATAAATTCAGATTTGTGTGATAGTCTTAGAAGTTGCATTAAAAAAATAAAAGATATCTTTTTAATTGGACATAAAAAGCACAGACATTGTCTCATGAAGTCTTTTATGTTTTTAAATTAAATCAAGATAGGGAAGAAAGGAGAGAAAAGAATAAATTGTATATATAATTTTGGCAGGTAATATAAAATGGAATCAAATAAACAGGATAGAGTTTTTACTAAGTTGTATTGACCTATGCACTACCAATTTACATAAAAATACACTGAGGCTCTTCAAGACTTTAAAAGACTTGAATCTCCAAGAAACAAATTGAGAGTACTTTAGTTTCCCAGGAGTACATACTTCACACTCCTATTTCCAGATTTGCAAAATATGATGAAAAAGGAAGGCACCCAGAAGATATAGAACAAGTCAGATAAGAGACCAGGAAAATACATGGAGGGAACAGAACATAAAATTAAACAAGGAGAAAGAGACCTCATGAAATTAGACACAGTGTAAGGCTACCTCACAAAATTGGTCTAATGTGAGGTCAGAACTATCATGAATTGTTACTTCTAAATTTCTCTCCTCCTTTGCATTTTTGAATGAGAGTGTTTAATGCTGCAATTCTCTCTATTGTGTAATTAGATATGGGATGGGAATATACATTTTTGTTTTGTTTCATATGTCTTTGGATCAGTAGGGTTCAAATCTAAAAAAGATCACTGAGAAGTTCATGTGACTATTGAATAGATTATTATGTAGTGCAACATAAGATAGTCATTTTGAGCAATATTAGAATAATGATGATATGTCTTTAAACTACTGCTAGAAAGAGGTTCCAGGTATAAGAAAAATCAAGTCCCCAGGTCCTAACATAAAAGCATGTCTTTATTCGCAAAAAAATTTGCAAGAAGTCTACGTAGCTAGATTGGATTAAGCATGAGAATTGAGAGGAGATGAAGTCAGAGAGGATCAACAATCACAATGCAAAGTTTTATATAGTTCTTTGCCATAATTTCACCTTGCACCTAAACATAAATGGAAAACAAAAACAAAGGGCTTTAAAGAGCATTAACATGGTATAAATTGTCTTTTAAGGTGTCTTTATCCACTTCATTATGGTGTACTGTAGAGTACAAGTGAAGAATCAAGGTGACTAGTGATAATCTAGACCAGAGTTGAAAGTAATAGTGGATAGTGGCAGTTGATGAGTAGTGCTTTGATATGGGGTATCTTGAAGGCTAAGCTTTCATGATTTCTTCGTGGATTCTATCTAGGATATGAGAGAAAAATAACAGTGAAGCATAGTAGCAAGGTGTTATGGTTTAAATGTTGGATGTTCCCCAAAAGTTCATATGTGAGACAATGCAAGAACATTCAGAAGTGAAATGATCGGGTTATGAGAGCCTTAACTGATGGGATTAAATGAGTGGTAGCTGAAAGGTACATATTTTGCATCTGGCAAGTGGAGTCTCTCTTTCTGCTGCCTGTCATCAAGTGAGCTACTTCCCTCTGCCACACTCATCCACCATGATGATCTGCCTCACCTCCAGTCCTGGATCAAGCCATCTGTCTACTGAGACCTCTAAAACCATGTGCCCCTAAATAAACTTTTCCTCTCCAAAAATTGTTCTTGTCAAGTTTTTTAGTCACAGCAGCAAAAAGATGACTAAAACACAAGATTTTAAAACTAATTTAAAATATAGAGTTGTCAATAATGAAGGTAAGAATGAATAATCTCAGGTGGAGCTTTAATGTGTATGTGTGTATGAATGTATGTATATCTGTATGAATGCAAGTATGTATTTCTGTGGGATGGAGTGAATTTGCAGGAATTTGTTTTTTTACACAGTGATTCATCTGTTTGATATCTATAAAAAACATTGAGGAGGCCCTTTGACATATCTGTGTGGAATCTAGGGGAGACAACTAAGATAGAAATAGAAAATTTTAAGAAATGTCTTTTGATACTATTTGAAAGTATAAGACTGAATTAGGATCTTCATTGTTAAGGAAGGAATGAACTCTGGGGAATTCTGAAGTAAAAGTTAAGACGATTTATTTTTACATGCCAATAAGTTTTAAGTCAACAAATTAAAATAGGAGGAAATATCAATATAAAGTTTCAGTAGACATTGATTAAAGAAAATATTTTAAGATGAAAGAGGTAATGAGCTGATTCAAAAGCTCTTCATATATTGTATAAGATGAATTAAAAATTAAGCTCTATTGGATTTATCTATGTTTGTCAAAGACTATTGATAGATTATAGCAATAATAAATTTTATGGGTTCGGAGTGACATGATTAGGGTGACAGTTTTTTCCAATCTAAAAGGGACAAGGAACTTGAAGGTTTCAAAGAGGATGTAATTATAGTTATTTAGAATAAATTTAATCCATCTAACAATTGAGAAGAAGGTGATTGGCATAGAGAAAAAGTGGTATGATCAATAGAGTTTATGTCCATTTGAGTTGGGCTCAAAGTTTTTGTTGTTTGTTTCTGGAAATATGAGATGAGATACTATGATAGCTAATGATAGAAAAGTGGAATACTTAATTAAAATGTGATTTCTGTATGTAATGTGATATCTTGGATAGCAACTGGCACTTATTAAGTATTCTTGGTAATTGCATGAATTAATAAAACTTGAAGGGACTGGTGGTATAAAATCTAGAACAATAATCTCAATGAAGAAAGAGCTATTGACTATGGAGTCAAGTGAATTAAGACAGAGATGTTTTCCCTAAGGTTGTAGTGTGTTCACTGGTGACTTAACAAAATACTGCCCAAGCAGGGAAGATCAAGAGATCAAGATCATACTGTATGGCCTGGCCTGGGAGAAAAATTAGATAATAGAATTCTGGTTGAGATGATATATATATGTTTCTTTCTCTTTCTTTCTTTCTTTCTTTCTTTCTTTCTTTCTTTCTTTCTTTCTTTCTTTCTTTTTCTTTCTTTCTTTTTCCTTCCTTCCTTCCTTCACAGTGAAGGGGAAAAAAATATTCCTGCATTAGCTGAAATAGAATGTTGACAAGAAGTTTCTATTTTTTAAGTGGAATTCTATTTTAAACTGATGCAATTGTTGGATATTAATGAAATTTTTCTTTCCTTTCCAAGGCCCAAATCCATTAGAAATAAATATAAGTGTGAGAAAAATTGACACAAAAATATCAACTTTTTACATAATAAGTTAATTGGAGAATTTTGTCTAAATTCACAGGGGGAAAAAACCAATGTTCTCTTACTGCCCCAGACTGGATTTGGGGACAGAGCACTTGAGAAACAGATTGGGACTTGAATAAAAACATGCAAAATCAGTATTGGTGCTTCCATTTCTTCTGAAGTGAGAAAAAACAACATAATGGATTGCCTACGTTTGCAGATTTTTAAAATAGGTTAGATTTAGCAGAGAAAGGTAGATTGATAAGTAAGATTCTCCAATAAGGAAACTGATTCTTTCCTGGGGATCAGAAAAGTTGTTCTAATATTGAGGCTTCCTCTTAGAAGCATGTAGATAGGAGAAAGGAAGCTCTCTTCCCAGCAGAAATGTTTAGAGAACAAGGGAAATCAGTGGTACACATTAGATGGATATGATTGCAGGAGAAAATTCTCAGAGAGATTGAGAGAAGATGGGGTACAAAGCATAAATGAAAGTCCTGAATTAATATAGCACAGCTGCAAGTAGGTTGTTAGATTTGGTGAAAGTGAGAAGGGGGAATTCGTCTCAGTTTGATTCAATCTTCTAATTAAAACAGGCAATGAAAACAGCCATTCAGAGTGGATAGGCAGGTTTGTGGAAAGAAAAATGGGTAAGAATCATGAGGGGAAGAGATGAATAAAAAGTACTAGGGGAATATAAAAGGAATTCTGAATAGAGTTAAGAGGCCTTTTGAAATGTGTGTTCATTAATTTCAAATGAGACTTGTTAGTGTTTTATGTGATTTTTTAAAAAATTCTGGAACCATATTGCTCCTTGTATAAATTTGCAGAATAGGCAGACATTATAAGCAGTGTTGCTATTTCACTTAAGAATTACGGGGAGAGAGAGGGACAAAAGGTTTAAGGGTTCTTGCAAGTAAATTATTAAAATATTAGTCCACATAATTTAAGTTGCATAAGGAGCGAACTGAAAATGTGAGCAAATAAGTGGAGTTGGTGAAGCATAGAAATTAATATCAAAGGATTGAAGATTATAACATGGTTAAAGAACTGTCACAATGAACAAAAAGAAAACTGCTGGTCATTGAGAGTGGGAAGCTTTAAAAAAAAGCTTAATAGATATTGATGATAACAAGGACAGGATTATTCATTGCTGGAGTTTGTAGAAAGAAAAAATATGATCAAAATTGGGATGACGAAGTGATTAAAATACATAGAATGAAATTTATCTACTTGAAAGTTGATGGCATTAAGAATAAGAACAACAGAGAAAGAATAACTCAAATGCTAAAATATACACTAATAAAGAGCTACAGTGGCCATAATTCAGAAGTTGTTAGTCACAGGAACAATATCACCTAAAATGATAATATCACATGAAATTTGTTATCATGTCATAACTAGCTATAGACCTCAAAGAAGCTAGTGAAAATTTGTTTATGCAACAATAATAAAAACCATGAAGACAATAACTTACATTGATTTTCACTGGTGAGTATCAAGAACCATGATGAAGAGGAGCAAGATGGTGGATTAGAGTAAGGTAGCATGAATGTCTCTTAGCTCATCAACCCAGAACTCAAGCTGTGGGAAAAAGACTTCTCCCTGAGGCTTAGAATGAGAAATCCTGAGACAAAGTGGCAGTCAAACCAGAGACTGTTTGACTCATTAATCAGACCTAAAAAAATAAACAAACCTTTAATTTATCAATCATCCATGAAGAGCTGATCCAGGACCCATCTTGAATTGCAGCTGGGCAGAGCCTATGGAAACTGGAAACCCAGATTGTGAGTTTTCAGCTAGATCTTTGTGGGCCTGTCTGAACCTAGCAAAAACATGTAAAGTCAGAAACTGGTAGAATTGTATTTCAGGGAATATAGATTAGACAGGCTCGAGAGAACAGGATTCTCCCTAGTTCTGTGAGTCCTGTGGCTAATGGGGACTGATGAGAGACTGACTAGCAGGTCAGATTGGAAGGGAGGGTCTAAGGACATTTTGCTCTCTTCTCACCCATCCAGCTGGTCCAGCACCCACCAGGTTCCTCGGGCCCACCTGGGCCCTACTTGCTGAGTCCCGGCTCCCTCCCCAGCTAGCATCCACCAGTCCCCAGGTCCCAGGACCCATGAGGTCTGACACCAGCCTGGCACCCACCAGGGCTTTTTAGCCACACAGTCTCCAGGCTCCCACCCCCCTGACCCCTGTTCTGGACTACCACTCCACTGATTAGACCCACAGCATAGCTGCTGGCTCATAACCCTGCATGCCAGCCTGCTGCTTTCCAGTCAGATCTATCTGGCTCAGCACACAGCTTAGCTGCTGACCCAGAGGACCCAACTCCTGGCCTGACACACTAGGGCAGGCCAGCTGGGACCCCACATGAGGATGGACCCCAACTTGTCCCATATGCCATTTTGCCACCAGATGCCCCTGTTCTAGCACATAGCTTCATGGCAGGCCCACAGGATGAAGCACATGGTCCTGATCCATCTGCCCCCCAGATGTGGCTAGCTGCTTTGCTGCCTGCCCACAACCCAGCTTCCCTAGCACACCACTTTACCTCCATCCCTGCAGCTCAGCCTCTCCAAATTAATCTCCCAAAAGGGAAATTGGGAAATCTTACACCTCCAAACCTCAACCCAGTGAGCCAAACACAAAAAGGAAGGATGTACAACCCATGGGCCATTGATCATACCTCAAGAAGAAAACAAACAAACAAACAAAAAACAGGTGGGCACATACAAAACAGTCAGTGAGCATTCATTGACTATTTTCTCATTTTGTCCACTGTGGTGGATATGCCTCCTTAATTTCTTTCTTTCTTTCTCTCTCTCTTTTTTTTTTTTTTTTTTTCAGTACTAGAATTGAACTCAGGGGCAATTGACCACTGAACCACATCCCCAGTCCTTTTCTGTATTTTATTTAGAGACAGGGTCTCACTGAATTGCTTAGTATCTCACTTTTGCTGAGGCTGGCTTTGAACTTGCAATCCTCCTGTCTCAGCCTCTAAGCAGTTGTGATTATAGGCATGTGCCACCATGCCTGGCTCTTAATTTCTTGACATTTCACCAAGATTGCTGTTGTTGTTGTTGCTTATTTATTGTAGTTGTAGTTCTGTTTTGCTTTTGCTTTTGGTTTTCAATATTGGGTTTTTATTTGAATAGGTACTGACTGATTCAAGGATTCCTACACATATTCATATTTGTTTCTCTCAATTTATAGCCCTTTTATTTTCTTTTTTGTTGTTTTTGTTTGTTTGTTTGTTTGTTTTGAAGGTATTATTTTCCCATGCTCTGTATTTTGAGGATTAAGGTTTCTGATGAACTTATTTTGTTTTGTATCATCTCTGTAACTACTCTATATCCCTTGTCCCTCACTCTCTTTTCTCTATTTCTGACACCCAAATTTCATTCTCTCTTTCCTCATTTCTATTATTCTATTTTTTCTCCCCATTTCAAATTAACAACATATCCTAAATTACCACTGCATCTGCCCTATTTACCCTTTGAAATTGCAAACAATTTTCTGCCTTCCTATCACTTTTTCTTTCCACATTCTCAACTGTACACTTAACAGTTCTTAATATTAATTGAGGTATATAATGTCTACACCTACCACAAATATCAAGCAATAATTAACACAAGGGAAGTCATAGACAATACCTATTTTTTGATTTTTAAGTCAGACATAATGCCTCAGTATTTACTGTTTTAACTGATGGAAATTGCTGATCCTACTAATCTGCATATCATACCAATTAACACTAGATATCAAAGTAAGAACTAAGGACCTAGTCTACTGCTATATATTATTTGCATACATTGTTGCTATCATTGGGCTTCCTTCCACAATCTGTGAGGAACTAGTAATATAGAGGGAAACTATAAACTTATAAGGTAGAAATTCTGCAATATCAAACCCATCCATATAGATGGGTAGATTCACAATATGAAAAAACAAAGGAAAAACCCATCCCAAATAATGAAATACCTCAACAGTAGACTCCACTGACACCATAAGGAAGGAAATGTCAGAGATGGAATTTAGAAAGTTGATGGATAAACTAATCTACAAGGTCAAAATGACATAAGAAATAAAATCAGAGAGAAAGTACAAAAGTGAAATAGCATTTCAATAAGGAGATAGAGATTCTGAAGAAGAATCAGTCAGAAATCCTCAAATGAAGAAATCAATAAACCAAATTAAAAATTCAACAGAAAGAATCACCAAAAGACTAGACCACTTGGAAGAGAGTTTTAAGCAAAAAAGACAAAATACATAATCTAGAAAATAAAGTTGACCATGGGGAAAAGGTGTTAAGAATTTCCAAGAAATAGGGATAAAGTAAAAAGACCAAACTTAAGATATATCAGTATAGATGAAGGCTCACAGATACAAACCAAAGGAATTGACAGGTTTTTTTCAATGCAATAACATCAGAAAATTTCCCAAGTCTTAAGAATTAAATGGAAAACCAAATACAGGAGACTTACAGAACCCCAAATATACAAAATTATAACAGACCCACACCAAAGCACATTATTATGAAAATGCCTAGCAGAGAAATTAATAGAATTTTAAAGACTTCCAGAGAAAATGTGACAGGTAACATTTAGAGGAAAACCAATTAGTATCTCAGCTGATTTCTCAACACGAACTCTCATAGCTATAAGATCATGGAATAATATATAGCTCTGAATGAAAATGGATGCCAGCTAAGAATACCATACCCAGTGAAATTAAGCTTCAGAATTGATGACAAAATAAAAACCTTCCATATTAAACAAAGGTTAAAAGAATTCACAACTAGAAAGCCTAAACTAAACATATTCAATAAAATATTTCATGAAGAAGAAATAAAAAGTAAAAGTTAAAACCAGGAAAAGAAGTAACTACACTAGAAGAACAGTAAATCAAAGGAGAAACTAATTCAAATCAAAAACCAGAAATAAATAAAAATGACAGGGAATGAGAATCATTTCTCAATAATAACATTGAATGTAAATGACCTAAATTCATCAATCCAGAGACATAGACTGACAGATTGGATTACAAAAAAAGACCCAACAATATACTATTTCCATGAGACTTACCTCATAAGCAAATACATCCACAGACTGAAGGTAAAAGGGTGAGAAAAAACATATCATTTACATGGATCTTGAAAATAAGCATGGGTTTCTATCCTCAAATCAGATAAAGTGGACATCAAGCCAAAGTTAATCAGAAGGGACCAAGGTCATTTCATATTTCCTAAAGGGATTATACATCAACAAGGCATAACAATAATAAATATTTATTTCCCAAACAGTGAAGCACCTACATCCAGCAAACAAATCTTTCTCAAATTCAGGAATCAAATAGACCACAACACGATAATACTGGGTGACTTTAACATGTCTCTCACATCACTAGATAAAGAAGCCATAGAACTAACAAATAAAATTAATAATTTAGACTTAACAGACATATATATAATCTTTCATCCATCAATGACTGAATACACTTTATTCTCAGCAACACATGGATCCTTCTCTAAAATAGACCATTTCTTAGCCCACAAAGCAACTGTTAGCAAATACAAAAAAGAAAATAGAGATAATACCTTTCATTCTTTACAATCATAATGGAATGAAATTTAAAATCAATGATAAAATAAAAACAGAAACTACTTTAACTCCTGAAGAGTATGCTATTGAATGACCAGTGGATAGTGGAAGGTATCAGGGATAAAATAAAAAAAATACTTAGATGTAAATGAGAATCACAGCACAGACTATCAAAATCTCTGGGACAATATGAAGGCAGTTCTAAGAGGGAACTTCATTGCACTGAGTTCATTCTTTGAAAGAATAGAAAGTCACCAAATAAATAACCTAACTTTACATCTCAAAGCTCTAGAAAAAAGAACACATCAACTCTAAAAGCAGAAGAAATAATTAAAATCAGAGCCAAAATCAGTGATGTTAAAACAAAAAAGTCAATTCAAAAAAAATATGAAACAAGAAGTTGGTTCTCTGAGAACATAAATAAAATTGATAAAGCCTTAGCCATACTAGTAAAGAAAAGGAGAATGAAAACTCAAATCACTAAAATTTGTGATGAAAAAGGAAATATCACAACAGATACTGTTGAAATGCAGAAGAAAATTAGGAACTATTTTGAAATTTTATGCTCAAATAAAATAGAAAATCTTGAAGACATCAACAAATTTCTAGAGTCATATGATCTATCAAGACTAGATCAGGAGGGCATACTCAATTTAAACAGATCAATCTCAAACAAAGAAATAGAAGACACCAACCAAGAAAAGCCCAGGACCGATGGATTCTTGGCAGAGTTCTACAAGACCTTCAAAGAAGAATTAGCACCAATACTCCTCAAATTATTCCATGAAATAGCAAAGGAGGAAACACTTGTAAACTCATTCTATGAGTCTAGTATCACCCTGATATCAAAATCAGACAAAGAAAGACACATCAAAGTAAGAAAACTGGAGACTAAAATCCCTGAAGAATATAGATACAAAAATTCCCAATAAAATTCTCACAGATTGCATTCAAAAACATATTAAAAAGAGAGTGCACCAAGATCAAATAGGATTCATCCCAACAATGCAAGGTTGGTTAAACTTACAGAAGTCAATAAATGTAATACATCACATCAATAGACTTAAAGACAAAAATCATATGATTATCTCAATAGATGAAGAAAAAGCATTTGACAAAATACGGCATCTCTTCATGTTCAAAACACTAGAAAAAACAGAGATAGTAAAAACATACCTCACCATTGTAAAAGCTATCTAAGTTAAGCCTGAGGCCAACATCATTCTAAATGAAGAAGAATTGAATGCATTCCCACTAAACACTGGAACAAGACAGGAAGGCCCTTTTTCACCACTCCTATTCAGCAGAGTCCTTGAAACCCTAGACAGAGCATTGAGGCAAAAGAAAGATATCAATGGGATACAAATAGGAAAAGAAGAGTTCAAAATATCCCTTATTTGTAGATTATATAATTCTATATTTAGAAGACCCAAAAAACTTCACCAAAATGCTTCTTGAACTCATAAACAAATTCAGCAAAATAGCGGGATATAAAATTAATACCCATAAATCAGTTGTGTTCCTGTACACCAATGACTAACCAGCTGAATTGGAAAAAATTCAGATTCACAATAACCTCAAAAAAACCCCAAAAAACTTGAGAATCAGTCAAATAAAAGAACCTCTGCAATGAAAAAATGAAAACTGTAGAACACTAAAGAAAGAAATTAAGAAGACTACAGAAAATGGAAAGATCTCCCATGTTCTTGTATAGGCAGAATTAATATTGTCAAAATGGCTATACTACCACAACTGCTATATAGATTTAATGTCATTCCCATTAAAATTCTGAGGACATTCTTTGTAGAAATAGAAAAAGGAGTCATGAAATTAATTTGTAAAAATAAGAGGCCCAGAACAGTCAAAACAATCCTTAGTGAAAAAAGTAATGTAGGAGGCATCATAATACCAGAACTTAAATTATACTACAAAACTAGAGTAACAAAAAGGTCATGGTATTGGCCCAAAAAGGAATTAAAGACCAATGGAACACTTGGTAGATTCTGG